>SNQJ01S0045814.1:60983-87445 GCA_010110895.2 Picea sitchensis
GAGTGGTTCTACGAATATGAAAAGTATGATGGAGGTAATGTTTTCTTAGGTAATGATTCAACAACCAGAATCATAGGAAGAGGAAGGGTCAAGTTGAGACTCATAGATGGAAGGATTATAACATTTCCTGATGTTCTACACATCCCAGGTATGGCCAAAAATTTTATTTATGTAAGAAAAATGGAAGATGCAGGGGTAAAAACAATTTTTGAAAAGGGAACTTGCAGGATGGTTTGAGGAGCAATGGTGTTGATGAAGGGAGTTAGGTTTGGAACTATGTATAAGCTGTTAGGAAGAAATATTAGTGATGGGTGTAATAGCTCCATTGTTCCTGATATTGGATTTGAAGAAGAAATAACTCCTACAGTCTCTGGAGAAAAGGTTATGTTGTGGCATCAAAGACTGGGGCATATCGGAGAGAAGGGTGTTCGACTACTACACGGTAAAGGTATGGTTGAAGGTATGTCTAACTACTCTCTGGATTTTGATTTCTGTGAACATTATCTATATGGGAAGAAGAATCGGGTAAGATTCCCCTCTGGTGCAATGAGGGTAGAAGGAATTTTACAACTAGTTCACAGTGATGTTTTTGGACCTATGACGGTCCCATCATTGGGAAAATCTTTGTACTATGTCTCATTTATAGATGAATTATCGAGGAAAACTTGGATATATTTCCTCAAGAAGAAATATGAAGTCTTTGAAAGGTTTAAAGAGTTTAAGGCTCTTGTTGAGAATCAAACGGAGAAAAGAATTAAGGTGTTGAGAACAGATAATGGCGGAGAGTTCTGCGGGAATGAATTTGAAGAATTATGTAAGAAGTGTGGTATAGCAAGGCAGAAGACTACTCCATATACACCTCAGCAGAATGGAGTTGCAGAAAGGATGAATAGGACACTGATGGAAAAAGCAAGGTGCATGCTCAGTGGTGTTGGGTTAGGGAAATAATTATGGGTAGAGGCAGTGGGTACTGCATGTTATCAGTCAACAGATCACCCTCATCAGCATTGAGTGACAAGACTCCACAAGAGGTATGGACTGGTAAGGAACCTTCTCTCACACATATTAAGGTATTTGGATGTGATGCATATGTTTATGTTCCAAAGGAAAACATGAGTAAGTTGGATAAGAAGGATGAAAAATGTATCTTTATTGGATATAAAGATTGTCTCAAAGGTTATAAGCTTTGGAACCCAGAAACTAAGAAGGTAGTGTATAGTCGAGATGTGGTATTTAGAGAAATGAAGGATGTTTTTAAACATGAAGTCCTACCAAGTAAGGAAGAACCAGTGAAGATAGAGTTTGATTTAAAGGATGATGAAGAAGACTCTACAAAAGAACATGAATCATAAGAAGAAGATCCTCATACTCCAGTATTGAGGAGATCAAATCGAGAAAGAAGGCTACTGAAACGGTATAGTCCATCTGATTTTCGTTCAAATTTTTCTTTGTCTATTACTAATGATGATCCTAGAACTGTCAGGGAGGCAATGGATTCAAAGGATGGAAATCTTTGGAAAAGGGCCATGGAAGAAGAAATGGCATCTTTGGATAAGAATGAGGCTTGGGATCTAGTGGAGTTGCCAATTGGGAGAAAGCCCATTGGCAGCAAATGGGTATTTAAAAAGAAGTTGAATGCAGAAGGAAAAGTGGAGAAATACAAATCTCGATTAGTAGCAAAGGGTTATTCCAAGGTTGAGGGAATTGATTTTGATGAGATTTTTTCTCCTGTTGCCAAGTTAACCTCTATAAGATTTTTTTTTATATGTTGCTACTGCATTTGATTTTGAAGTAGAACATATGGGTGTGAAGACAACATTAGTGCATGGGGATCTAGAAGAAGAAATATTTATGAAGCAACCAGAAGGTTATGTTGTGAAAGGAAAGAAGGAGCTGGTATGCAAGCTGAAAAAGTCCTTGTATGGTTTAAAACAATCACCAAGGATGTGGTATCAAAAATTTGATATATATGTTGGGACTTAGCTTCTAAAACAAAAGAAGGGATCATTAGATTGTATTCTAAATTAAATGGTGATCATTTGATTTATTTGGTCTTGTATGTGGATGACATGTTGTTGATAGGAAACAATAAGGGAGATTATCGGGATGTGAAAACTCGGTTGTCTCTAAATTGACATGAAGGATCTTGGTGCTTCAAATTTCATTTTGGGCATAGGTAAAGAGATCATGGTGCTTCAAATTTCATTTTGGGCATGGAAATTAAAAGAGATCAAAAAAAGAGGAAACTCTGTTTAAATCAAAGAAAATATGTCAAGACAATATTCCAGAGGTTTAATATGCATGAATGTAAACCGGTCAAGGTTCCTATTCCTGTTGGTGTAAAGTTATCTATGGATCAGTGTCCCAAGACACATGAAGAAGAGGAGGACATGTCTCATGTTCCATATGTGAGTGCAGTTGGCAGTTTGATGTATGAAATGGTCTGTACTAGATAGGACATCGCACATGTAGTGGGAGTTTTGAGAAGGTATATGTCAAAACCAGGGAAGGATCATTGGACAGCAGTAAAAAGGGTTTTCGGGTATTTGCGTGGCACTGCTAGCTATGGATTGTGCTACGAAGGATAGCTATGGATTGTGCTACGAAGGAAGACCAGGATTGGACAGAGTGGTCGATATACATGGCTTTGTGGATGCAGACTGGGTTGGAGATTTGGATCGTAGGAGATATACAAGCGGGTATGTGCTTAACCTGTTTGGAGGAGCAATAAGTTGGATGAGCAAAAGACAGGTTGTAGTGGCACTTTCAACTACAGAATCTGAATACATGGAAGCCACTCATGCAAGTAAGGAAGCAGTATGGTTACAAATAATGTGTTTAGGTATTGGGTTGGTACAACAAGTTGTAAGGATAGAGTGTGACAGTACCAAATCACTGTTGAGTAGAGAAGGGGAACACTTCCTGGGGTGGGACATGAATGTGGGGGATGATGGACTGTAGGCTAGTTTCTAGAGGCCAAGTTGTGGCTACAAGGCTCTGAGACTCCCTATCTAGCATGTTGTTGAAGCCACGGAAGGGAAGTGGGGCAACTGAGGGACTGTTGAGTAGATAAGGGGTGCACTTCCTAGGGTGGGAAAGACATGTGGGGAATGAGGGACTATATGTCTATTTATTGATTCGGCACCTGAAGCTGAGAATTATTGTTGTTTGACAGACCTTAGATTGTTTAGAACTTCCTTTTCCTAGGTAGATTTTATCCCCATCTCAGGGGTGACATGCTGTTGAGATTATGAGTAGTGTGGTCTATGGTTGGGAGGAACGTGGAATCTCTACACACATTTGGTGTTTAATTCACTAAATATAAGTGTCTTTATGTGTTTATGCAAATTCTATGTTATGAATTATGATGTTTTTTTATGGAATTTCTATTGTTTATATGTATGAATTATTATTTTTGTATGTTGTTATTATTCCTCTTAACTTTGTTCATATGCGGGACATATCAGTATACTGTTATCACATAGTTTGTAGCTAGGAGTAAAGGCTATAAGGTAGAAGGCCAAACTATCATAACAGGAACCTGTCCCACCCAATGTCACCACGATGGGTAGGTTCTTTCTCTTCAGGGAGGCTAGGCCCAGGGGAGACGCACCCGGTGACTTGGGGTTTCGAAAGGGCAAGGAATAAATGACAAGGACAAATTTCCCTTTCACAGGTCACCACCCAAAAGATAGTCCCAGCTAAAAAACCAATAATAAAGTAAATCCCCAATGAAGAACACATGCCTGGAATAAAGCAACAACAAACTAATATGTGCAAGATATATTTCAAAGGGTTAGTACTTCATAAGACTATCTGATAAATGTATATGAGCAATATATCAATAAATGTTGACAAAGTCAATGTTTATTAATAGCAATAAAAGATATGACACTCCACCAATAAATATTGGAACAATGTGGCATTCAAGGTAACCAATCAACACTTTATTCAATTAATGCCTAAACCACCATTCAATTGCTCTTAAAACAAGACATTGTTGCATCAAAGATGGAATAACCAAAGGTGACGTCAACAACTTAGGGTTAGTGTAGTTAGGGTTTCAACTCAAAAAAGGTTTGATAGTATTTTAGATCCAATTCTACTTCAACACTGGAGGTCTAGGATCAGTACCTTGGGGTTTAAGGAGTCAATTTAGTAGAGGATGCAAGGGTTGAAGGAGGATGGCTAAGGACTAGAGGGAAGAGTTCTAAGTGTTTCTATGGTAGGGCCTTAGAATCAAATCCCTAGGGGAGAGAGGCTCACTCCGGTGTTGCCAAAGCAAGGCCTCATGATCTCTCCTCCTTCCTTGGGTTGACTTGGCAAAAACGGCTAGCATGAAAGATAAATCAAGACAAGAGAGTGCAATGAGGGAGATTGTTGTTACAACAAGGCTCTATCATCAAACCCTATAATAAAAATGGCCCAAGGTGTAGATAACCTAGGCCTGGGACGTCTCCTCCTTCTTGACCTTTGGAAAGTATGGCTAGCTCAAGGAGAAGAAGAAATGAGAGTGTAGCTATGGGTAGGATCTTTCTTCCTTCTTCAATGGCTGAAAATTTCTCTATTAGGGGACATGAGACAAGGACCTACTTGTGTGCTTGTCACCCAGGGTTTTGATTCAGCAAATTATAAATACATGTAAGAAAATAAGACTACAACCATTCAATCAAGAATTTTTACAGAAAAATACTTACAATTCATCAAGAAATAACCATGCAAACCCTAGTTGTAACACCTTCCTTCAAGAGAAACACCATAAAATTCCAAGAAATGCCTTCCTTCAACAAGTGCACCTCACTAAACCAGAAAAAATACCCAAGTAGGGTGCTAAAACTTAGACCTCACTAATGAGTGAGTGATGAATCCTGATAAAATGAGGCTAAAACTCCTCAATATATAGTGTATCAATGACCTAATTTACTTTTTAGGTCATAAAATGTCCGACGGGGCCATTATATCAAAAGTAATATTGTTTTAAATTAAACATTCATTTTAAAACCCTAACTAAGCAAAAGTAAGACATCAAGCCCCACTGAGGGAGACGTTAGCCCCTTATAGGGCAAATGCAGAACCAAAGAGCAAAATGTTAGCCCTCTTTGGGCCTCCCAATCATGCCACACGTGCCAACTTCAAACTGTCACACGCTCAAGGTGAAGTCATGAGCTCCTAGGTGACGTCCTGGGCCATCCAGGGAAAACGTTTCACTGGAAGTGGGTCAATCCCCCTAGGTCAGGCTCTGCCAAAGTGCCTCTGATGAAACGTCCTCTTCTTCTCCTGTGAAAAACTTTGATCAACCACCATCCTGTCTCTTCCCCCTGATGGGGTCTCATCATCCATCTAGTGGGCTCTTCATCCCCATGGAGGTCCGAACTGATCATCTTCCCATGTGTACCAGTCCAAATGGTACTTGTTCGTCAGGCATGGTCCTGCACATCAAAATCTATGCCCTCCATGGGCTCATTAGTCACAGGGATCATAGCAATGTCAATCACATATCATCACTAATATTATTAAACATATGCATAAAAGCCCTGATACATCGTTCAATAGCTCAAAGACATTACAAAAAACTACAATACAAGATCAGAGAAAAATACAAGACGTCCTATTGGGCTAGTATCCACAAGAAAAGGGAAGTCTCCAGGAAGGTTTAATCCAAGCCATGTGAGAGAGGTGATGTGGCCAGGGGATGTCTAGACATGTGGGTGAAGTGAGAGCCAGGGATGCATAGTGTTATCTGTGGGTGCCTTTGTAGAAGGCGAGTTGCACCTGTCATGGATGCAATTTTTCCAAGCCCGTTCTTGCCTTTATTCTTTTCTTTTATTTGTTCTTCTTCTTCTTTTTATTTTTATTCAAGGGCTAACTAGAGGACACTTCCTTGGCATGGTGACCAGACCTGACAGTGTTACCCACAAATACTTTCACAGAGATGAGAAGGATGGCTCATGATGAGACCCCCTTTCCCTTGGCCATGCAACCAAAGGTCACTGCCTTGGTGTGGTAACTAGATGTTGGCAATGTCATATTGTTAGGTACCCATGAACCTAATAGGCTGGCTTGTGATGAGACCCACTATCCTCTTGACTAGGTCTTGTTTTTTTATTTTCCGAGTCCCTCCGGTTTCTTGCTAAGAGGCTTTTTATTGCCTTCTCGGGGATCCCTGGGTGAAGCATCTCGAGGTTTTATTTCTAGGATTTTATCATTTACCAGCTGCTTTTACCTTCTGGGCCTTTAACCCCTTCTTCCCATGAGATAAGGTGCAATCCTACAAACAGTTCAACCCAATTTCTGGACAAGGGGAATGGGATAAATGAGTGGGAGATAAGATGAAACAGTGGTGCTATGATGGGAGCAGATGATGGCTTTTCAAAAATCCCCCCGGTGGCAAACCAAAACCTATGGGCATAGGCTTGCTAGGGCACCCTGTCAATCTCCCCAAGCATGGTCAAGTGGGCTAATGTAAGATCCAAGCGGTTGTTAGAAGTAAAAGGAATCAGATGCATATATTTAAAGGTTTCAATGATCAAAAGTGACACATACCATGATACC
Organism: Picea sitchensis; assembly: GCA_010110895.2. Lineage (NCBI taxonomy): Eukaryota > Viridiplantae > Streptophyta > Pinopsida > Pinales > Pinaceae > Picea > Picea sitchensis. The sequence continues at coordinate 67,536 of SNQJ01S0045814.1, forward strand.
TGGACTAATTACCTCATGGAGAAAGAACCTCTTCTGATACAGGACCAAGCCGATGGTGATGGATGTTGTTGTTGTTGACAAGATAAAGCTGATGGAAGAAGAAAAGGATGGGCCCTCTAGGGCCATGCTCAGGTCAATCCTGCTCTCAGTACTCCATGTCTAGGACCTGTGGGCCTCGAGACATGATCTCCTAGTTATCCCTAAAAATCGGGGATAACATCTGGCTCCAACTTGGGGACATGTGCTCACCATAGAGCGCATGAGAACCTTAGCATCTCTGGCATAACCTGCAGACCTACTTAATATCTATATGGGCATCAATAACAAAAATGGGGCGGTAATGCCACCCTAGCATACATAGATATATATATATATAAACTGAAATAAAACAATCAACAATGCAAATGTGAAAGCAAACTAACATGAAATGCAAATGGTATAATACATGAAAAATGCCTACTTACCTACACTTACCTATGAAATCAAGTCCCCCCACCTTGGTGGGGTTTGAGGAGGTGCCCACTGATAGGTAATGGGTGCCTTCTTCCCTCTAGAGTGGATAGGTAATACGAGTCATTAACTGATTCCATTCCAACCTTGAAGGATTTGATCCATGACTGAGTGTTTCCCTTTACATTAGTTGGCGCTCCTTTCTGGGTGTCCCACATCCATACCATGTCTCCCTCCTTTTACTTTCTGACTTTGTATTTGGTCATTCCTTGGACAACCCTCATGTATTTTACTGAGGGAGGGGGGTGAGCTTCCCTGTAAAAACTTCTTGTTGAGACGGGTGGATTTGTACGTCATCTTCATGTTTCTTTAATATCTTCACTATCCCAATCTCTTTGTTTTTGAATTCATCCAGGATTTGTTGGTATTCTTCTTTCTTGGGCCATTCGATCTGATCAAATTCCTCCTCTATTGCAAAGGGCATATCTTCTGGATAATACTTTTGAAGAGTTTGTATCATCTTGTTTTGTGCTTTGTCATTATTGACGAGGTGAGTAATATCCTGCACATGGTCCCCAGTTATTGGCACATTGAGGAGACGGCCTACCGTTCCATTTCTCCAAGGCAATTGCAAGAATGTGAGGTCCATCTCAAGGGTGCCACATAACATTGCACCAAACTTCCTAGATAACAACATTCCCCACACATCTGGGACATCAACTACCACAATGTCAACATGGACCATCTTATCTGGGTACTCCTTTAGGTGAACTTCAACATTCTCAACCACCCCATGTGTGGGTATGGATTTAGATTTGAAACCACATACATTTCTATAAGGTCGTGTGACCTTCAAACCCACTTGTTGCATGACTTTGAGTGACATCATGTTGGCACCAACACCTATATCTAACATGCAATTGTTGAGGTTCTTACCGTTCATTTTCAACGTCATGAAGAAAGGAGGGTTTTCACCATATTGGACCCTGAAGTGATCAGCTTGCAACATAATAGGAGGGTCCATAGGCTCATTTGATCCCGAAAAGAAAGTGTCAAATCATTCCTTGATGGATGGGATCTTGATTGCTTCTCTTAGGGGGATGTTTACATGCATTTTTTATAATTCACCTTCGAAGTCAAAGTTCAGGTCAACCTTGCCATCCCTGTATGTCTTGGGAAGAAGCATTTCCAGGGGTGGGGGCTTTGCCTGATCAACAACAGGTTGTTTCAAATTATTTCTTCTGTACACCTGAAATTCTTATTTCTTTATCTTTTCTCGTGATTCTTGATCTAGGTTATTTATTACCTCCATCCTTGTTGATCTGGCTGCTTCTTTCACGACTTCCTAATGTTCTGCATCCGTGATATTTATCTGAGGAAACTCCATGAAACAATTCATGTTGTTGACTTGTTGATGACCACTATTGTAAGGGCACTCATGCTCCCAATGTGATTCACTACATTCCAAGAACCAGGGATTTTCATCAACAATGTTTGTAGGGGCCAAAGTGTTCGGAACTTCATGCTCATTCTTTGGTTTATAAAATTGGCCCCCTTTATGGAATTGTCCTTTGTACGGGACCCTAGGTGCCTGGATCTGAGATCTTTCCAACTTGACGATCTTGTTCATCATTTCCTCTTGATTTTTTATGATACCATCCATAGAGGCTTATAGCTTGGTGATACTAGTACATAGATCTAAAGTAGGCCCAGCATTGTGAACTATCTTTGGTTTAGTGTCTATTCTCCCCCTTGGGTTAGCAAAAGGCTCAATCTTGGATGAAAGGAGGTTTCCCTCTATTTTAGTAGCGAGCTCTTGGGATTCTTGAATGGAATAAGGGTTTTTGTCTCTAAGAAAATACCCTAGTTAGCCATTGAAATATTTGGTGTAAACATGCATGAGGTAGTCATCTTTCGGATGATGGCTTGTGGGGATTCTTTGCAGTAAAGTCTCGAATCTGGTGTGGAACTCCCGAATGGAATCATTTTCATATTTGGCAAGGCTATTCAGTCGTGTGAGAAGCATATTAGGGTCTTCTTTGACACTCCATATTTTGAGAAAGGCCTCTTCAAGTCTATCCATGGTTTTGATGCTTCCATCGGGAAGGCTCAGGTACCAATGCCTTGAGGCATCATAAAGAGTAGCGGAGAAAAACTTCATGACTATATATTCAACATCTTCACTAATGGGGTGAAGCTGGAAAAATTCCCAAAAGTTTCTCATGTTCTCTTCAGCACTGATTGCATCAGTACCGGTAAATTTAGGCAACCACTTCTCATACTTGGGTGGCATTTGCCTAGGGTAGCCTGGTATGGCTGACATGTCTAACGGTTTGAAAAGAGTAGATGACCATTGTCTTTGATTGTTTGTTGGGTTCATTGTAGTGGTCTGAGAGATAGACATGATTCCTAAAGGAAGGTTCTTCCCGAAAAGTGATTTGACAACAGGAGAGTTCTTGGGAGGCTTCCTTCTAAAAGACAAAGGAGGATTATTGAACCTCTTTTTAGTTTGTGGAGTCGCTAGATAGTTTACTTGAAACGATCAAAGATAAGGGAAAACACCCTAGTGGAGTCACCAGGTAAGCTTGTAAGATAAGGTCTCTGAGGCAAGGCTTACCGAAAAGATTTTTCATTTGAGGAGAATTGACTCAGTTTCCCCGGCAACGGCACCAAAATGTTATCGCACAATTTGTAGCTAGGAATAAAGGCTATAAGGTAGAAGACCAAACTGGAGTAACAAGAACCTATCCCACCTAATGTCACCATGATGAGTAGGTTCTTTCTCTTTAGGGAGGCTAGGCCTAGGGGAGACGTCCCCGGTGATTTGGGGTTTTGAAAGGGCAAGGAATAAAATACAGGGAAAAATTTCCCTTTCACAAGTCACCACCCAAAAGATAGTCTCGGCTAAATAGCCAATAATAAAGTAAATCCCCAATGAAGAACACATGCTTGGAACAAAGCAACAGCAAACTAATATGTGCAAGCTATATTTCAAAGGGTTAGTACTTCATAAGACTATCTGATAAATGTGTATGAGAAATATAGCAATAAATGTTGACGAAGTCAATGTTTATTAATAGCAATAAAAGATATGACACTCCACCAATAAATATTGGAACAATGTGGCATTCAAGGTAACCAATCAACACTTTATTCAATTAATGCCTAAACCACCATTCAATTTCTCTTAAAACAAGATGTTGCTGCATCAAAGATGGAATAACCAAAGGTGATGTCAACAACTCAGGGTTAGTGTAGTTAGGGCTTCAATTCAAAAAAGGTTTGAGAGTATTTTAGATCCAATTCTACTTCAACACTGGAGGTCTAGGATCAGTGCCTTGGGGTTAATGGAGTCATTTTAGTAGAGGACGCGAGGGTTGAAGGAATATGGCTAAGGACTAGAGGGAAGAGTTCTGAAGTACTGCTATGGTAGGGCCTCAGAATCAAATCCCAAGGGGAGAGAGGCTCACTCGGGTGTTGCTAAAGCAAGGCCTCGTGCTCTCTCCTCCTTCCTTGTGTTGCCTTGGAAACAATGGCTAGCATGAAAGATAAATCAAGACAAGAGAGTGAAATGAGGGAGAGCGTTGTTACAACAAGGCTCTATCATCAAACCCTAGAAGAAAACTGGCCCAAGGTGTAGATAACCTAGGTATGGGACGTCTCCTCCTTCTTGACCTCTGGAAAGTATGGCTAGCTCAAGGAGAAGAAGAAATGAGAATGTAGCTATGGCTAGGCTCTTTCTTCCTTCTTCAATGGCTGAAAATTTCTCTATTAGGGGACATGAGACAAGGACCTACTTGTGTGCTTGTCACCTAGGGTTTTGATTCAGAAAATTATAAATACATGTAAGAAAATAAGACTACAACCATTCAATCAATAATGTTTGTAGAAAAATACTTATAATTCATCAAGAAATAACCATGCAAACCCTAGTTGTAACACCTTCCTTCAAGAGAAACACCATAAAATGCCAAGAAATGCCTTCCTTCAACAAGTGTGCCTCAGTAAACCAGAAAAAATACCCAAGTAGGGTGCTAAAAATCAGACCTCACTAATGAGTGAGTAGTGAATCATGATAAAATGAGGCTAAAACTCCTCAATATATAGTGTATCAATGACCTAATTTACTTTTTATGTAATAAAATGGTCGACAGCGCCAGTATATCAAAAGTAATATTGTTTTACATTAAATTTTCATTTTAAAACCCTAACTGAGAAAAAGTAAGATGTTAAGCCCCACTGAGGGAGAGGTTATCCCCTTTTAGGGCAAATGCAACACCAAAGAGAAAAATGTTATCCCTCTTTGGGCCTCCCAATCATTCCACATGTGCCAACTACCCTGTCAAACGGTCACAGGTTGAAGGTGACATCATGAGCTCCTAGGTGACATCCTAGGCCATCCAGGGAAAACGTTTCACTGGAAGTGGGTCAATCCCCCTAGGCCAGGCTCTGCCAAAGTGCCTTTGATGAAACATCCTCTTCTTCTCCTGTGAAAAACTCTGATCAACCACCATCCTATCTCTGCCCCTTGATGGGGTCTCAGCATCCATCTGGTGGGGTCTTCAGTCCCATGGAGGTCTGAATTGATCATCTCCCCATGTGTACTTGTCCAAGTGGTACCTGTCCATCGGGCATGGTCCTGCACATCAAAAGCTATGCCCTCCATGGGCTCATTAGTCATACATATCATAGAAATGTCAATCACATATCATCATTAATATTATTAAACATATGCATAAAAACCCGGATACATCAGTCAATAGCTCAAAGACATTACAAAAACTTACAAGACAAGATCAAAGAAAAAGACAAGATGTCCTATTGGGATAGTATCCATAAGAAAAGGGAAGTCTGCAGGAAGGTTTCATCCAAGCCATGTGAGTGAGGTGATGTGGTCAGGGGATGTCTAGACATGTGGGTGAAGTGAGAGCTAGGGATGCATAGCGTTATCTGTGGGTGCCTTTGTAGAAGGTGAGCTGCACTTGTCATGGATGTAATTTTTCCAAGCCCATTCTTGCCTTTATTCTTTTATTTTGTTTGATCTTTATTCTTCTTTTTCTTTTTATTCAAGGGATAACCAGAGGACACTGCCTTGGCATGGTGACCAGACCTGACAGTGTTACCCACAAATACTTTCACAGAGATGAGAACGTTGGCTCATGATGAGATCTCATTTCCCTTGGCCATGCAACCAAAGGTCACTGTCGTGGCGTGGTAACCAAATGGTGGCAATGTCATACCATTAGGTACCCATGAACCTAATAGGCTGGCTCGTGATGAGACCCCCTATCCTCTTGACTAGGTCTTGTTTGTTATTTTTTGGGTCCCTTGTGTTTCTTGTTGAGAGGCTTTTTATTTCCTTCTCGGGGATCCCTGGGTGAAGCATCTCGAGGTTTTATTTCTAGAATTTTATCTTTTACCAGCTGCTTTTACCTTATGGGCCTTTAGCCCCTTCTTCCCACAAGATAAGGTGCAATCCTACAAACAGTTTAACCCAATGTCTGGACAAGGGGAATGGGATAAATGAGTAGGAGATAATATGAAACAGTGGTGCTATGATGGGAGCGGATGATGTCTTTTCAAAAATCCCCCCAGTGGCAAACCAAAACCTATTGGCACAGGCTTGCTAGGGCACCCTGTCAATCTCCCCAAGCATGGTCAAGTGGAATAATGTAAGATCCAAGCAATTATTAGAGGTAAAAGGAATCAAATTCATATATTTAAAGGTTTCAATGATCAAAAGTGACACATACCATGATACCTGGACCAATTACCTCATGGAGCAAGAACCTCTTCTAATATAGGACCAAGTTGATGGTGATGGATGTTGTTGTTGCTGACAAGATAAAGATGATGGAAGAAGAAAAGGATGGGCCCTCCAGGGCCATGCTCAGGTCAATCCTGCTCTCAGTACTCCATGTCTAGTACCTATGGGCCTCGAGACATGATCTCCTAGTTATCCCTAAAAATCGGGGATAACATATACAAAGTGGTATCAGAGTGGTAAAATAGAGATATTTGTGTGGCATGGCCCAGCCTGGGTGGATGGGTACGTTACAACATAAATGAAGTGATTACCAACATGCTTGGAATATACACAGTGATCATCCCTGCTTCCCACAAATCCTAGTTCAAGGATGTATGTGTCAAACTTTTGGTACCACATCCTAGTTGATTCCTTCAAACCATATAGTGACTTCTTTAGCTTACATACCAGCTCTTTATATCCATTCACTACAAATCCTTCTGGCTACTTCATGTATATTTCTTTTTCCAAATCCCCATGTAGGAATGTTGTCTTCACATCCATCTATTTTACTTCAAAATCAAAATAAATAGAAACAGATAAAATAAATCTAATAGAAGTTAACATGGAAAAAAGAGAAAAAATTTCACAAAATTCAATTCCCTCTACCTAGGAATAACCTTTTTCTACAACCGATATTTTTGTTTCTCCACTTTACCTTATGCATTCAACTTCTTCTTAAACACCTATTTGTTTCCAATGGCCTTTCTTGCAGTTGGAAATTAAACTAGATCCAACGCCTCATTCTTATCCAAGGCATCTATCTCTTCAACCATGGCCTTCTTCTAGATTTCACTATCCTCTAAATTCATTAATTTCCTTACAGTTATGGGATCATAATCAGTAACAAATAAAGAAAAAATTACATGAAAACCAGGTAGATTATACATTTCTAGTTTCCTTCTTTCCCTCACTGATCTCCTCAATACTGGAGTATAAGGATCTTCTTCTTGTTATTCTTATTATTCCATTGATTCATATTTTACATCATCCAGCTCAAACTCTGCTTTCTCAGGTTATTGTTTCCTTCGTAGGAATTCCTATTTGGGAACATATTTAACTTCTCTAAAAACAGCATATCGATTGTAAAAAATATCCTTAGTTTATGGGTTCCAAATATTATAACCTTATGTGCCCTCTTTATAACCAATAAAGATACATTTTTCATCTTTACTATCCAGCTTACTCCTATTTTCCTTTGGAACATGTACATAAGAATCACAACCAAACCCTATGAGATGTTCAATAGAAGGTTTCTTACCAATCTATACTTCATGCAGTGTTTTTTCCACCAATGTTGATGAGGGCAATCTATTTACCAGGTAACATGAAGTACCCACTACCTCTACCAGGAATTCATGTCCTAACCTGACACCACTGAGCATGCTCCTTTCTTTTTCCATCAACGTCTTGTTCATCTTTTTTGCACCCCCATTTTGTTGAGGTGTGTATGGAGTAGTCTTCTACCTTGCTATACCACACTTCTTACAGAACTCTTCAAGTTCATTCCCACGGAATTCTCCACCATTATCTATCCTCAATACCTTTATTTTCTTCTCTGTCTGATTTTCTACCAAAGCCTTAAACTTTTTAAAGTTATCAAATACCTCATATTTATTCCTAATAAAATAAACCCATGTGTTCCTTGAGAAAGCATCTATGAATGAAACATAATGCATAGATTTACCTAGTGATGGAACAAGCACAGGTCCAAACAGATCATTATGTATCAACTCTAAGATCCCCTTTTCTCTTGTAGCACCAAATGGGAATATTACTCGATTATGTTTACCATATATGCAATCTTCAAAATCCAGGGTGCAATTAGACATACCTTCAACCATACCTTTATTGTGTAGTGTTCGAAGGCCCTTTTCTCCATTATGTCCCAGTCTTTGATGCCAAAACATTGTAATATTTCCAGGGATAGTATGGATCTTGTCTTCTTTATTTCTCTACTCAGGGACAAAATAATTGTTACACCCACTAGTATAGGTGTTTCTAAACAATTTGTACATAGTTCCACATCAAACTCCCCTTGTCAACACCACTGCTCCTCTAACCATCTTGCAACTTCCCTTTCCCAATAAAGTATCCACACCTGCATCATCCAACTTACCTACAAATATTAGGCTCTTGGATAGATATGGAATGTGCATAACTCTAGGAACAATTCTAATCTAGATATTAGGCTCCTAGACGTCAAATATAGACACTTGGTGGATTTTTACTACTCCATGTTGATGTTGATATGGCATGGAGGATAGGAAATGCCTCACCCATTCTTGGGATGTTGAACTATATATATGGTGGGTTCCCCATGTCCATGTGGAAGTTGTTGGTTGGACCTGACAGTGCTCTGTTAGCATGTCGATTTGTCATCTCTTTGTATTTCACCAATGATGACATTGTCATTGGCATTGTGAAAACTTGCATCGGGGGTTTCTCTTTGCATTTCACTAAAAAAAATCTCCACCCTCATATTTGTCATTGATCTTTCACTGGCGTGAGGATATCCGTTGATATTTCACCAACGTGAGGAGAGTCGTTGATTTCTCATCGAAACTAGGAGAGTCATTGATCTGGGTTTAACCAAAATCCATAAATAGCTACGGCATGAACAATATTATGCTGACATCAGTACAGACATGTGGCTGATTTTTACTGGCCCATGATGGTGTTGACATGGTAGGAACACATGACACATGTCACCCATTTTAAGTGTATTGACTTTGTATACGGTGGGTTCCATGTGTCCATGTGGCAGGACTGATTGGCTCTGACAATGCTCTATTGGTAGGCTGACATGACACCTGGTCGAGAGGCTGCGAGATCAATGATCAAATAGGGCCATTGATCTCTCAAGACATGGTTGATGGTAAAAAAAGATCAGGGCCATCAATCGGAGGTGCACTGAGTTAGACACGGACCGTTGATCACAAGTGCCCCATTTAGAGTGCTAAAGGATCAGGTTCAAATGGGACTCTGATAGGAGAAATTTGAAGAGTCACTGAAGCCAAATTTGGATACTCTTCTTCTAAAATGCTTCTAGATACTCTTCGATTTTTCTTCTTGTGATTCTGATGAAGAAAAAGGAGGGAGTAGAAAAACTTAAACACGCTGAAATATTTCCACTGGTTATTTTTCACAATGATCAAGCTCTATATCTTTAAGAATAAATGAGGATAATTCATCTGTCTGAAACTCTTCATCATATATCTCATAGTCATCTATTGATGGGTTTAAATGGCATGTCAATCAGATGAGGGAGAATGCTTGATGGAAGGTCCCAATCAAACCTATTGTCATTTGGTGTAATGTTTCCTACAAGTTTATGGGCCTCGTTGTTGCTCAGAATTAAAATAAATAAAAGGGGAAAAATAGTGGACTTCCCCTAAAAGAGTTATAATTAATCCTAAAGCTAATAAAACTAAAATTAAACTAATCTAATCCTAACTAATTCTAAGCTATCCCGAGAGAAAAGATAAAATAATGAATACAGTGAAAGGTAATATATGTTGGGTATGTGTTATATTCTTTGCACGACTAGAATATGATTTTTGGGAGGTTTTACAGCACATGGTTTTCGTCGATGATTTTCTATTTCTGATTAAGGAATTAGGGTTATTAACTAATCTGGGTTATTGGATTAGGGTTTTATATGCTACAGGATCCTATATGTATATTGTATTATAAACAAGGTATGATGAGATGAATATACAAGTTGTTGGTTTTCCCAGTTTGGGTTTCCAAGGGAAAAATTTGTGTAATGTGTGTATTTTCCATTGTATCTTTTCTGATCTTTTATTAAAAATATGTTTACAGTAAATAATTGTACAAGGTTAAAATCTACATTTGGCATCAGAGAAATTATTGGCTTCAGGGGGGCGTCTTTGTGGTCATGGGTTTGGCTCAAGACTGTGATAAGCCTTGTTACAGTGGGATATTTTTGGTATTGATTCTTCAAGTGAAAAGAAATGGAAAGCAGTTTGAAAATAGAGATCGAGAAATTTAATGGGCAAAGTTTTGAGTTGTGGAAGCACAAGATGGAAGATCTGTCAGTAGACATAAATCATTGGACCATGGTGAATTCAGGTAATGCACCTATAGGAACATCAACAGATGACTGGAAAAAGTTGGACTGAAAGGCAAAGAGCACAATCTGATTGTGTGTCTCAAATTCAGTATTACTAAATGTGTCATGGGCAGCTATAGCCAAGGAGTTATGGGATAAGTTAGGGAATTTATATCAATCTAAGTCTCTGGTAAATAATTTTTTCATGCAGAAGAAGTTGTATAACATGAGGATGAGAGATGGAGACTCTATGATAGAGCCTATGAACGCTTTCAATATTTTGGTAAGTCAATTATTATCTGGTGAGATTAAAATTTTAGATGAAGATAAGTGTATCAGTTTACTATGCTCTTTACAAGACTTATGGGATATTTTGGTTGTGATGATAGGTATTAATACAACTACCTTGAGTTTTGATGATGTGGTCTCATCCTTGTTGTTGGAGGAGATGAGACGGAAGAACATGGAAGGACAGAGCATAGATGCATTAATTGCAAGAGGACGCTCAGAGGAAAGAAATAGATCTAAGTCCTCAAGTGGTAGATCCAAATCTAAAGGTAGATCTAAATCTCTCAGAAATTTTGTAAAGGTATGTTGGAGATGTGGAAAAGAAGGGCACTTCAAGAATCAATGTAGATCCAAAAACTTTGAGAGAGTGAAGGGATCTGAAGGTACTCCCTCTATAGAAGAAAAGACATCCAAGGAAGAAGGAGGGGATGTGTACTTGGCTTCTTCAAGCACACATGCAGATCATGAGGCATGGTTGGTTGACTCAAGTACATCCTTTCATATGACTCCCCAGAGGGAGTGGTTCTGTGAATATGAAAGGTATGATGGAGGTAAGTTTTCCTAGGTGATGACTTGATAGCCAAAATCATAGGATGATGAAGAGTAAAGTTTAGGCTCATAGATTTAAGGATTAGAACACTGTGTGGTGTTTTTCACATCCCATGATTGTCTAGAAATTTTATTTATGTAAGAAAAATGGACGATGCAGGGGTAAATACAATATTTGAAAAAGAAACATGAGGGATGGTTCAAAGAGAAATTGTCTTGCTGAAGGGAATTTGGATTGGAACTTTTTATAAGCTGCAAGAAAGCACTATTAGTGATGGGTGTAATAGCTCCATTGTTCTTGATATTGGAGCTAAAGAATAAAAAACTCCTACATTCTTTGGAGAAAAGGTTATGTTGTGGAATCAAAGATTGGGGCATATCGGAGAAAAGGGTCTTCGACTACTACACAGTAAAGTTATGGTTAAAGGTATTTCTAACTTCTCTCTAGATTTTTATTTATGTGAGCATCGTGTATATGGGAAGTAGAATCGGGTAAGATTCCCCTATGGTGCAACGAGGGAAAAAGGAATTTTGTAGTAGTGCACAATGATGTGTTTGGACCTGTGTTGGTTCCATCATTGGGAAAATATGTGTACTATGTCTCATTTATAGATGACTTCTCAAGGAATACTTAGATATATTTCCTCGAGAATAAATCTAAAGTATTTGACAGGTTTAAATATTTTAAGGCTCTTGTTGAGAATCAAACAAAGAAAAGAATTAAGGTGTCGAGGACAGATAATGGTGGAGAGTTCTATGGAAATGAATTTGAATAATTTTGTAAGAAATCTGGTATAGAAAGTAAGAAGACTACTGCTTATACACCTCGGCAGAATGGAGTTGCAAAAAGTAAGAACATGATGTTGATGGAAAAATCAAGGTGCATGCTTAGTGGTGTCAAGTTAGGGAAATAATTATGGGAAGAGGTAGTGGGCATTGCATGTTGCCTGGTTAATATATCACCCTCATCACCACTGGATGAAAAGACTTTGCACGAGGTATGGACTCGTAAGAAACCCTCTCTCACACATCTCAAGGTATTTGGTTGTGAGGCCTATGTTCATGTTCCAAAGGAAAACAGGAGTAAGCTAGATAACAAGGCTGAAAAGTGTATCTTTATTGGGTATAAATATGGTCTCAAAGGTTATAATATTTGGAACTGGTCCACTAAGAAGTTTTTGTATAGTCGAGATGTGGTATTTAGAGAAATGAAAGATGTTATCAAACAGGAATTCATACCAAGTAAGGAAGAACTAGAGAAGAAAGAGTTTGAGTTAAATGATGATGAATCAGAATCTATAGAAGAACGGGAATCGGAAGAAGAATATCATCATACTCCAATATTGAGGAGATTAGTTCAGGAAAAAAGGCTATCGAAAAGGTATACTCCACCTGATTTGTGTTCAAATTTTGATTTTTCTATTACTGATGATGATCCTAGAACTGTTACGGAGGCAGTGGATTCAGAGGATGGAAAACTCTGGAAAAAGGCCATGGCTAAAGAAATAGCATCCTTGGATAAGAATGAGGCTTGGGATCTAGTGGATTTTATGACTGGAAGTCATCCCATTGGCAGCAAATGGGTATTTAAAAACAAGTTGAATGCAGATGGAAAAGTGGAGAAATACAAAGCTCGGTTAGTAGCAAAGGGTTATTCCCAGGTTGAGGGAATTGATTTTGGTGAGATTTTTTCTTATGTTGCCAAGTTAACCTCTATTATATTTTTGTTATTTTTTGTTGTTGTGTTTGACTTTGAAGTAGAACAAATGGATGTGAAGACATCATTCCTACATGGGGATCTGGAAGAAGAAATCTACATGAAGAAGCCACAAGGATATGTTGTGAAGGGAAAGAAGGAGTTGGTTTGCAAGATGAAAAAGTCCCTGTATGGTTTAAAACTAAAAGAAATCTGAAGCTAGAATGCTAGTCATCAAAAGGATGAAAATTAGTTGAAAAAGATCATAATAGAACCCATCAGCAAGCAATAAATATGGAAGCAGCAACAAAAGAAGTGTTTTCACTAAAATATTAAAAGGAAGCCAAAAAAAGTAACCAATCAAAAAAAACAATTCAATATCAATCCCAATGAAAACCTTCCCAAAGTTTCTGATCCGAAATGAAAACAAACCAGAGTATGAGAATTGATGATCTAGTGGAAAGGATTTGGAATACAATTCTCCAATCCAATTGTCACATATTATTTTTCTTTCATTTAGTGCAACAAAACAATCTTTCGAGAATCTAGCAAAATGGTTTAATGGTTAAATTTATTCAAAAACAATTTTCTGAAAATTGCATCACATGAAACATTCCACAAACTCGTAAGCTCTCAAGATTTCATTGCATAAGCAATTCCTTTTCAATTTCGAAAACGTTGAATTTTACGATAATAGAAATTGCATTTCTCACCAAAGAGTTATTTTCTCTTTGATATAAAGATCATCAATAACCACATAAATCTCAATAATTCAATTTGATAAGGGAAAGAGGAAAAATTGATAGTTATGGAGGTTATCAAAAGAACTGTTAAAATTACTCCAAACCTCTACTAGATTAGAAATTAAAATGGGAATATATAAATGAGACAAAATATGTTCTTGATCAGTTGATAAGTTGGTGACAATCTTGATTTATCAATCCAAAAATGTTGCAAAGAAATATGAGCATCCAAGTTTAGATTAACACTTCCCTATGTTGCCTTCATACCAAGAGAAAAATTTGGAGTTGTTGGTTGCACAAGCCATTTTCCCAACCTGCATAACAAAAGAGAATGGTGTGATCACGTCTTAGATGGTTTGGGAAGGACTCTTCCTCTAAATGACTAACTTATTAAAATTAAACTGAACTTGAAAAGTAAAGACTGAAATTAAAAAGAATCCTAGGAAAAACATGCTAAGCTAATGTAAATTTAAACTAAGTGGGGTGTCATAAAACTTATGCAAATGTCAATTTTTTCATCAAGTATGGATCGGTCAAGTCCATTCAATCAAATATCACATCCTTCTTCCTGAGATATGATCATTATGTATTTTCCCTACAATATTCCTTTCACAAAAAGAATTTAGTGCCATGAGTGTTGTGAGATTTGGATCTCTGGACACAATGTCTTATTCTTGAAATAAGAGTCAATCAAATTAAACAAATACGACCATTAGACTCCAATTGCATTTATCTTCTAAAGATACCAATCCACCAACAAACATTGGTCATAAAAATGTGATTCAAATATTATCCACATTACACCCCAGAGTATGTGTTTCCTCTAATTATGGATGACAATGGTGTGAAACATTAGCATGATCATCCTTGCTTCCCCCAAAATAATAAAATTGGCGATTTTGTGTGTCTATTTTTGGGCGGTTTTTCAGCACATGGTTTTTGTCGATGGTTTTCTATTTTTGGTTAAGGAATTAGGGTTGTTGACTAATTTGAGTTATTGGATTAGGTTTTTGGATGCTACGTGATCCTATATGTATATTGTAATATAAAAAATGTATGATGAGATGAATATAGAAGATGTTGGTTTTTCCGGTTTGGATTTCCAAGGGAAAAATCTGTGTAATGTGTGTATCTTCCATTGTATATTTTTTGTTCTTTTATTGAAAATCTGTTTGTAGTAAATAATTGTACAAGGTTAAAATCTACAATATCTATACAACAGAAATAGTTCATGATATCCCAGACATGTTAGCACAATAATATTGCAGAAAGTATCTCAAATAGTTGAAAAGAAAATATGTAACATCATCACTGCACTCATAAGAAGTCACAACAACATAAGAATCGTGAGTACTAAGCACATAAATAGTTCATATGATCAATACCCAGAAAAATTAATTAAAAAATACAAGTATAGAATAGTGTCGTGAGCATTTACAAACAATTATGACTTACTAATGTCTTATGCTCTTTATTACTCAGAAGTAATTGTACCATTTTTTGTTACAAAGGAAAAAATTCCTCATCATATTCAACAAGCTCTCTTTTATATAACCAAAGAGAGATTCCTCCATTCTTATGACTCTTCATTTTCTTTTCTTTTTCATTTATTTTCTCACATTTATAAATTGAACATGTGAGTGTTACAAAGAGAAGTTGAACAGATTCATGAGTGGTCATTTTCTCCCTAAGGCAGTTTACAAATGATTTTTGTTAAAAAACAATCATTAACTCTGTCCATTGGAGTTATCTTTTGTTTATTCAAAGTTTATGAGTGCTTCTAGTGAAAGTATCTTGAATAATATCATTTTTTCTTCTTCTCTTATGTCTCAAATCTCTTTTGAGCTATTTTTGGCTCGATTTCGTTGCATGTAGCTTGAGATATAACAATTTGAAGTTTGCATAGTTGGTTCTTCACTTGAATTCGGGTTTCATATGTGTTTTTAATTTTTGGGAAATATCCACCTGCATCAGCCAATACTTATGATCCCATCCTATTCGTCTCTTTTCCACCTTTCAATCAAGCTATCTTGGGCCTTATTTTGTTACTCATAGCTCTGGATATGACTGTTTGAAGTTGGTATGGCCATTTCTACCTCCAAATTCGTGGTATACTATTTTCCACATTTTTTGACATCTTCTGTCACATTTTTGTCCTATAGAACTTTTCCACTACATTCTTTTATTTAATACCTTTCTAACGAGGTATCTCGAGGTAAATTTCAACACATGTAGATCTAGATATGGTTGTTTTAAAATCGATGCTTAGCAGCCATTGATCATGCTTGTGGATTAATTTGGACTGTTGATATGAAGCCTTGGGGTTTTATCTATGTGCATAGAGGGATAAAATCACAGTCATTGATCTTGTGAGGAGATATATTTGGGCCTTCGATATGAAAGGTTGTCAGCGGCGAATGGATCCATAGGGGCATCCATGTTCTCGAGAAAAAAATATAACAACAAAAGGTCGTCGTCAATAGATGGAGTTGAAGTGTCCAAGTGCTAGAGAGTAGGGACTCTGATGATGAAAAGGTCATCATCAGCAATTTATTATGGAGAATAAGGAGCAAATAATAGTAGTTGTTAGATATGGATGAGGCTATATCTCAGTAAGTTGTTGGGGGAGGGTCGTTGGGGTGACGAGAATGACAATTGGGTGATCAGGGAGACAAGGATGCTTGTTTGGAAGCCAACATGCCCCAAGAGGTGACACACATTATTTTTTTATTGCATGGGATTAGAGTGGGTCTAGTGAGCCTTCGTAGTCGTTTCTTTCATAGTGAAATAGTTTTCGCTTTTATTTACACTCCAAAGTAAGAGCATCAAAGAATACTCCATCCTCAATAAATGTGTTATATTGAGAAAGATAAACAATAAGTTAGTGGGTGAGTATTGGACCAATTGATGTTGGCCAAGTCATAAAATTTTCATGGTGTATGCATGAGGTTTCCACACTTTATTAGATAAGTCAAGGTGCCTTGTGATTACATGCATAACCACGTCAATCCACATGTCAAGTTGAGGATGGGTCCACATGTCATGTGGGTGACATGCCACATGTCAAGGTGATTTGTAGTTTTTAGATCAGTTGGCATTGAGTCATGGGTGGCACGTTTCATGCTAGGTGGCACGTGATATAATTACCACGTGTTAGAGACGTCAGCTAGGGAAGCAGAGGATGTTAACTACCATTCATATTCACAACACCGATAAGATCGGGTCCTTTGATTTTCAACTTTCGAAGACCATCAGATCAGTTGGGGGACGTCATCGTCGAGGGTGGAGTAGAGTACAAAGGCCGGGGGAATGAAGTCTTGATGATGATGATGAGAAGAAGTGGTGGGTGCCACATCAGTGCCATCGCCATGTCATATGGCACAAGAGAAAGTGAGCCACATGGATGTCATGTGGCAGTGGGTAGAAAAGGTGAGTTTTGGCTTAGGAAACTCTAGGAGGCCATATTTTTTCATTCGTGACTCGGATTTAAGTATGGTTAGAATCATTGGAAATATTTCATCAAGCATAATCGAACTATGAGGTTTGTTTAGGGAAAATAATAGAAGAAAAGAAGGAGAAAAATCAATTGCCTCGGGCCTAGATTTTTCAAAGAAAAGGAAGGCCAAAAGGGAAGGAGATGTAAGGATTCCCCCACATGCATATCAATGTTGGAGCAATCATGAAGAGAGGAGATCCTTATTGTTGGCGTCGAGGAACTAGAGAGTCCCCAATAGAAACATTTCAACCTCCTGCGAGGCTAGGCGAGAAGAGGCAAGAATATCACCCTAGGATTAAAGCCCCAAACAAGAATGTGTATTGAACTCCAGGCCAATTTTCCCCTAACCTACAGTCCAAGTATGAATTCCTTTGCCTTGTAATTTTACTTTTAATGATATTTGATTTTTATATAATTTATGATTTTTATGTTTCTATATTGGATTTATACATTTAACATAACAAAATTATATCCTAGGAGTATTTAAATAACTAAAGAAAATGTTATCAAAGTAATGTTTTATATTTATTTTAATAAAAGGTAACTAAAGTAAAATTAACCAAAAGATAGAGAAATTTAATAAAACTATGTTATTTTTAAAAATGATTGAATTAAAAGAAGAGTTTATTAAACAAAACATTTGTTTGAAGGCTTAAATGATATAACATTTTATATGTTTCCTTTTATAAGTTAGGAACTAACCAGAAAATCAAAATAGTAAAGAAAGAAAAAAGTTTATACATACTAAACAAGCTATAATGAAAGCTTATATACATAATTTTAACAAAATAAACATATTCATAAGTATGTTTATTTATTTCATTTTATTTTAATTTAAATTTTTGAATTAATAAAAGATGAGGAAAATTGAGAATTTAAAAAAAATAACAAAGAGACAATTTCAGAGTGAAAAAAGAATTTGATTTCATATAAAATGCTACCCATACAAATCCTCGAATTTTGGAAACCTACAAGTCTCTACGTATACTAGGGTCGGGTATATGGTCTTTACCCACTCTAGAACAATGTTACAATTGAGAGACCAAGCGCGAAAAAGAAAAAGAAATCTAAGCCAGAAATGGAATGGAGCAATGATGGTGAATCACAAGGAGAAAACCTGCATATATAAATTGATTAGCACCGAATAAAATCAAGCTCGAATATAGCAAACTAACAAGTAAACATTCACCTTATGAAAGCCAGCAAGCTCATCCTCGCTCTATCCTTTTTGTTTCTTTGCAAGACCCCCTACTTCCAATGATTTCATCAATCCATGTGAATATGTAAAAGAAGAATGAAATGAAGCAGACCTCACAGCACTCCAAGCATACCTATCTCTGAATTTTCTGCCAAAATTTTCTCTCTCAAAATTTTCTCAAAATTTTCTCCTAAAATTATCTTCTTCAGAAAAATTTCCCCCTTTCTTGTTGGGCGTTAATTCTTTTTATCTCCTTTGGTGGACCATATTTAAATATTGGCGAAGATACATACTGAGGACACATTCCAATGTTTCCTCTGGATCACTTGTCAACTATTTTATAGTAGATTGATCCCTTGTATGGATATATTGAAACGTTCAAACCTCATTTGCAAAAAGCATGTGTTTCAAGTGAAGTGCATCCATTTATGCCCACAATTATTTGACTTCTTGCCTTAATCCATCATCCACTTTCAATAGCAGTTTGTTGGAATCATCTATGGATAGCCTCTCAATTCCTCATTTTTGGCTCTTTGGTCATCAATTCCTTCTACTAAACATTTCATCATATTCATTGTCGAAACATGCCTTAAATTAAGAGCTTGCTCAACATGATTAGTAAAATCATTTACTCCATTGTTTTTCAGTTGCACTTGTTTCCAAACGCTGATACAAAAATGTTTCTTCAGGCTGACACGAAGCAATGCTCTTTTTTAAAGGACGATAATTCTCTAAAACATGAACTCCAGTTGCCTTCCCACTAGCACGTATTTCCAACAATACTAATCCTCTACCAACTGATTCTAAGAACTATTTACTAGAATCAATATGTCATCGTAGGCAGTTTGTTTTGTTTTGAGCAGATTAAATTTTCCTTCGAGGACATGGATTTCAATTTTCTGAGCATCTAATTGTTTGAGTGAGTTTTTAATTTTGATACTATAGAACTGTAGAAATTTCAATACAAATTAAGTATTTCCTATGATTCTCTTGATCTAACAATTATATGCCACTGTTAAATATAGAATCTCTTCTACTATTATTCTTGCAGAAAATTAAACCATGATCACAACCACAATCACAAAGTGAAATATCAGGAACACATAACACAGAAGTTTTACCGGGAGAGCGTAAAGCCAAAAACCCCACTATCATATATTATGTATATCATGGAACATGAAACAATCTCATACAAAACTCTAATCCAAGAGATCTCAGTGCAATACAATCATCTCACACTGTCATACACAAATCAACAAATACATGTGCCAATTCCTGTGTCCAGACAGCTTGCCTCCTCTGCACAAATCCTTGCAATTAGAATTCTCATAGCTGAACTAGAATTGCCTAGTTTGCACATGATCATAAGCATATCCATTGCATGTGTGATCAAATCACAACTGATAGCCAAACTATCCATTTCACCTGTTATCTCAACTGGGTCGCCACTGGATCTGACATGCATGTAGTTAACCGTGGTGAATCTTCAGTTGCATGTGAGTTCATTGATTTACTAAACTCTCACTAGTGCATGCTTAGTTACAACTAGTACAACTGATCTTAACTCACTTAACTACACTTATAATTCTATTACAAATCCAACTCACTC
>SNQJ01S0045814.1:119450-134178 GCA_010110895.2 Picea sitchensis
TTGGGAGCTTGTCCCTAGACCTGAAGATAAAAATGTAATAGGTTCCAAATGGGTGTTCGAGAATAAAATGAATGAAAAAGGACAAGTTGTTAGAAATAAAGCCAGATTGGTCTGTAAAGGGTATGCACAAGTTGAAGGTTGGGACTTTAATGAAACTTTTCCACCAGTGGAAAGATTGGAAGCTATCAGAATGTTTCTTGCTTATTCATGTCATAAGAACTTTAAAGTTTATCAGATAAATGTTAAGCCAGCATTTCTTAATGGAGATCTAGAGGAAGAAGTATATATGGAGAAACATGAAGGATTCTCATTGACAGATAATCCTAATAATGTTTACAAGCTCAGTAAAGATGACATTTCACTCGATGTTGATCAAAGGACATATCGATCAATGATAGGCAGTCTTCTATACATCACAACATCCCATCCTGATATAATGCAATTTGTTGGAATGGTAGGTCATTATCAGTATGCTCCTAAACAAAGTCATTTGGTAGCTGTCAAAAGGATATTCAAATACTTGAAGGGAACAATGACTTATGGTCTGTGGTATCCCATAAATCAAAATTTTCAGTTAACTGCTTATTCAGATGCAGATTGGGAAAACTGTGTAGATGAAAGAAAGAGCACCAGTGGAGGTGCCTTCTTCCTGGGAGACTCATTGGTAGCATGGATTAGTAAGAAATAGGGGTTTATTTCCTTATCAACTACAGAAGCAGAGTATATTGTTGTTGCTACTTGTTGTACTCAGATCTTGTGGATGATTCAAACTCTTGCAGATTTGAAGGTAAACTATATTGATCCAATTACAATTCATTGTGATAACACTAGTGCCATTAGTGTCTCCAAGAATCATGTTCTTCATTCCAATAATAAGCATATCCCAATAAAATACCATTTTCTCAGAGAAAAATTCACAAACTGAGTTTTTCAGTTGAATTATATCCCTTCCATAGAATAGATAGCAGACATATTTACTAAACCCCTAGCCAAGACACCATATGATTATCTCCGAGAGAAGTTGGGTGTCATCCCATATGACATCTAAGAAAGTTCATCCTGTTAGGGGGAATTTTGTATTGATTGATTGAATATCTATTACCTCCTAAAAATACTACAACAGATTAGGGGGAGCATGTTCTCTTTGACATTGATGTCAAAGGGGGAGAATAGGAATGGTGGTCCGGACCGGATGCTACAATTGGAGGCCAAAATAGTTTAGTGCAATCGTTCAGGGTTGCCATCAATGCCAAAGGGGGGGATTGTTGGCATGTTTACAGGCAGGTGTGTTTGTCTTTGATGACAAGATCAAAGTATGATGTGTGCTTGTCATTGATGGAATGATCAGAGTATGCAGTGAAAGAAAAATAGGGACAACAGAAGTTCAGAAGAGAAAAGTGCAGAAGTGTACGTAGAGTGCAAGAGCGTGCTTGTTCATTTGAAGGCAAACAGGAAGGAAAGGAAGATCAGTAGTGATAATCGAATGGCAAGCTCAAAGTGTTGATCCAAACCCATTTCGGGGTTTCATATACCAGAAGTTGGAGTGTCGAAACACTATGCAATAAGAATGCCAAAATCACGATATGCGAAATCGCGAAATAATTATAGTCGTCAGATCGAGGTTTGATGTGGATGGTTGATCCAACCCCATTTCGAGGTTTTGGATACTGGAAGTTGGAGTGTCGAAACACTTTGCAACAAAAATGTTGAAATCGTGATATGAGAAATCGTGAAATAATTATAGCCATCAAATCGAGGTTTGATGTGGATCGTTGATCCAACCCCATTTAAGGGTTTCGGATACCTGATGTTGGAGTGTCGAAAAATTTTGCAACAAGAATATTGAAATTGCGATATGTGAAATCATGATATGATCTGAGCCATTGAATCAAGATCAAATCTGGACCATCGAATCATAGGACAAGTGGAAAGCGATTGGAATTTCGCTAACTTGGAGTCAACGGAGCATGGTGTGGAAACTCGTGAGATGCGAGATTGTGATAAGATCTGGAGCGTCGGATCTATGGAGATTTCAACCATCGATCAGACTCAATGATGTTTATAAACTCATGAAATATGAAGCACCCTTTGGCATAGCCTGTGGTCACCGTCGATTGTCACGAGAAGGGAAGGATTCAGTCTAGCTAAGCTCCTTTTCAGGGTTTCGGGGATCGCGACTTCGAGAGTCAAGATGCCTCATCTCTAGATTCACGAAATGTGAAATTGGGAAAGCAGTTTATGGATAAGTGCTTGGTCAACGTTGTTGGTCACATGGTTGAAGAGATGTAGAGAAGAGCTCGAAGAGAAAAGCTCCATTTCATAGTTTCGGGGATCGCGACTTGGAGAATCGAGATGCCTCATCTTCAGATTCATGAAATGCGAAATCGAGAAATCACTTTATGGATAAGCGTGTGGTCACATTCATTAGGCACATCGATGGAAGATGGAGGAAGAATCTAGAGGTGCTAAGCTCCATCTCAGAGTCTCAACGCTTGTGATGTTGAGTATCGAAATCTTCACCACAGGAATGTCGAAATGCTGAAATGCGAAATGGTGAAATAAATGCAAGACCCTACAGATTCAATCCAACGGTGCAGGTGAATTTGAACATGATCATAGGGCTACTGTTGCACTTCACATTTAATCAATCAGTTACAATTTAGTTAGCAAAACTGATTCATGATTCTTGATCAATTGGCGATTCAGTCGCCAAGGCGTTTTTGCCCAAGAAGATTCGAGGTGTAAGTGAAGTGGTAATTGGACATAAAAGGAACACACAGAGAATGTGCGTGGTTGGTTGCTCTGTACAGAAAAAAAAATGAGTTGAATTGTAATAAAGTGAAGGTGACAGTATGCGCAGTGTGAGATAAAACTCAGATATGAGTAACAGATGATGAATAGACAGAAGCAAGAGTAGAATTGCAAAACAAGCTTGAAGTGGAGCAAAATTGTAGACAGAGGAAGAGAAGAATTGCAGAACAGTTAGAAGTAGACCAGATTTACAAAACAGAGAAGAAGTGGTAAGAATCAATTTATCTATCTTGTTGGTTATTCAATCATTCATTTATATTCTAGGGTGGTAGGGAGGTGATAGAGAGGATTGTTGTCCCTAGAGGTTCAAGTGGGTGCTTGAATACAAGGAGTTGCAGCTTCCTTCTGGTTGTAGCCAGATAAACTAGGGTGGCAAGGTGGTGCAAGGGAGAACAAGTGTTCTCTGTTATACAGGTTGGATCTTGTGTAACTGGAATTTGGTGCTTCCATCCAGTTGGTGTTGGAACATTAGGGGAGTTTGTGCTTCCTTCTAGTGGGTGCTAGAGAAACAAAAGATTTGGTGCTCTCAAACAAGTTGAAGCTTGTAAAACAGAGGTAGAAACCTCACATTAAGTTGGTGCTCAACTATAGTTGATGTACAGAACTTAAAAGACTGCCTATCATTTCGAAGAAGAAGAGGTTTTCTCCCTTTATGGGTTTCCTCGTGAAAATATGTCTCTGTGTATATCTTATGTGTGACTGATGCTCATTATTTTCCATATGCTATATAATGTTGATGATCACTTGAAGAAATATTAAGAATGTATTAATATACTTAATATTGTTTAAGCACAATAACAATTGATTCACCCCCCCTCTTAGTTGTCTTAGTAATTTCAACATTTATGTGGGGTAAAAGGAGGTTTCCCCCTCGAAGAGGATTATTGTCTGAAATTATATAATTTTTAAGGCGTTGAGTACTTATTCTGAGGTTTTTCTATGCTATATTGATATTTGGTTCTTAACCTATGGTATCAGAGCTCAAGGTGTTGGGGTTTCGCTGCTACATCTGAGACACCTTGGAATTTTCTCTATAATTATTTTTTTAATACATTTCAAAAGAAACGGCTTGGAGGATATTTAGTAGATGGATCAAGGTATGTTGGGTTAAAATTTTAGCTCCTGGGACCTTATACTTTCTGAGATACATCCTATGCAAGATAGGGTTATGGAATCATCCTGAAATGAATCATTGTGGAAGTTGCGCTATAAAAAAAAATTGTAAAGTTTTAGAACCTGAAATCTATGGGATATTCACATAAATTAGTAAGGTATTTGTGGTAAAAATGTCATCTTTTTTATCATCGTACATTTGTAGATACACCCTGTGGAAGATAGGGTATCTGACTAACCCTATTGAATAGTCTCAAGAAGGTGTTCCAGGTAAAACAATCATAAATTATTCCTAGAGTATCCAAACTGAGTAAGACTAGTTTTATTGGATAGTGTAAAGTTTGTAGTATTTCTAGTACAAGTTTCATAATTTTATATCAATTATTTTGTGTGGGGAACGCTATACAAGTGAGATCTCCTGGAAAGGCCAAAAATCAGCAAGTTGTGGGGATGTTACCGTAAACTCCACTTGGCACATCCAATTTTGATCAGACCTGTGGCATTGCAGAGAAGAAATATCAGAGAACTACATAAAAGAAAGTTTCATACCCAGAAGGGTCGAAACTTGGGAGATATAATAGAAAAAATATTGTCTAGCAGAACCACCCTAAAATCAAGGTTCAAAAGTGATACTTGGCCAACATGGCACCCAAAAAGGGAACTTCTACACCAAATAAGCCTCCCGGAAATTCTACTTGGACTCTTGATGAAGGTGAAGAAATGTGTAGGGACATAAATGATTTACAAAATAATATAGTAACAAAATATGAACTACAAGAGATGGAAGCTAAGTTGGAGGCAATAAATACTAAGATGGATGGTTTAAAAGAGGAGATCATGGAAGTATTGAAAAATTTCGTAACAGAGAAGACACCTGAAAGTGAAAATGCATCCCATGAAATTCATGATGAGACACAAGGAAGGTGAATCAAGAATGGAGAAACTCCAACTTTGGGTTGAAGACCAACCACGTTCCTAAGATCAATATGAGGAAGTTTGATGGCAAGGAATTATCTCTTTTTCAAGGCGTTGAGTACTCATTCTGAGGTTTTTCTATTCTATATTGATATTTGGTTCTTAACATTTGCGTTAAGCACCTGTTAATAATCTGTATTCATTTCATTCTTCTCATCAAATATGGATCAGTGGTATCAGAGCAGTCTTCTCCTTGTCGTCTTAATGCATGTCCCCAACGAGGTCAGAGTACAAAGAATTGGGTCTCGAGCTTGTTTCTCTTGAGGACAAAATCTCTCGCACACCCAAGCGACCTCTCATGGTAGGAGAAAATAAAGATGATGAGACAGGAGATCCTTTCAAACTGTTGATTGAGGAAGCCCTCATGCAACAAAGGAACAAGATGATGGATAGTTTCACGCAAATCCTTCGATGGCTCTGAATGGGGGACGCATCTTATTCGAGCATAGGTACCACCCCCTTTAAGGTACAAATAAACTTCAATATTCTTATATTTTAAGGTCAGATAGACGCAGATGTCGTAGACAAGTGGTTGAATCTACTATAAGGGTATTTTTCTGTCCATAACTTTTGGAATAGAGAAAATATTACTTTTGCGCTCCTCAAAGTCATTCCCCATGTCAAAGATTGGTGGGAAACTTTTTGTGAGAAAAAGGAAACAAAGGAACCCTCATTATTTACAGTCATGACGAACTGGGATTCCTTCAGGGATGTTATTAAGGAACAATACTACCCTGTTGGAAGTTATGACGACTTGTATACCAAATGGACCACACTGTGGAAAGAAAGAGACCAAGTAGTGCCAGATTTCACGAATATCTTTCATACCTTGTGCACTAAGTTGGGTATCGAAGATTTGGAGTGACATATGGTGCTCAAGTAACACATCTCTCTGCATAGATACATCCAGACCGAAATGGAATTTTTGTACATCTCATCCTTGGGCACGGCCTACCAATATGTCGTCAAAATCGAGCAGAAGTTCAAACAGAAGATGCGACAATTTGGGCCTGGGAACCCCGCACAACAAAAGCTAGGAAAGAGCAACCCCAAGCCACATAACAAAGGACAGAGAAAATATGGACAGTATCAGGACAACCAGTCCAAACTACAAGCAAAGAAGGACACCGAAAAGACAAAGAAAGATACTGGGAAGTGGTACAACTTCCATAATATCCCTTGCCATAACACTGCTAACTGTTGCTCAAAGCATTCGATGGTGGCCAAAGTGAAAGCCTCTGACTCGGATGTGGTTTTAGACTCTAAAACAAAACCAGAAAGGGGAAGACAGATCATTGACACGGAACCCATTGCCACCATTGCTACCACCAAGCTCCGGCCTAGTGAACCAGATGAGCGAAAAGAAGGAGAACACCTCTTCCATTCACAGATGTGGGTAAAAGGCACCCCACTACACTTCATTGTGGATAGTGGCAGCCAAAAGAACCTCATCTCAGTAGAAGTTGTCAAGCAATTGGTCCTGCCGACAACAGTGCACCCAAAACCCTACACCATTGGATGGCTCCGTTAAGGAAGCGATCTCTACATCATCCAATAGTGTTGATTGTCGTACCTCATCAAGCCCTTCAAAGACGAGGTATTGTGTGATGTTTCTCCTCTCGAAGTTTGTGATGTTCTTTTTGGCCAACCTTATTTATGGAAATGTCATGTTGTAAATGAGTCTAGGCCTAGTAGTGTTATTATTACATTGAAAAGGAAATTGTACAGGATACCTGAGGCAATCCCACCTAGTGTTATTTCCTTGATCTCTGCTAAGCAATGCAGGAAGGTCATCTCTCAGATGAGGAAGTTTTTCTTCTTCATGATTCACTCTTAGAATAAGTGAAAGATCATGGCCACAGAAGCAAGTAGATAAGGTCATGGAACAATACTTAGATACATTCTCCTCACCTATTGGGGTACCTCTACACTGTCAGGTCAAGCACCCCATCAATCTGACCCCTGGTGCACCATTTCCCAATGGGTCAGTCTATCATCGCTCTCTATTAGAGAATGAGGAGATCAAGAGATAGATCCAAGAACTGATCCATAAGGGGTACATCTATCCCAGCTCATCACCTTGTGAAAGCCAAATCATGTTGGTACAGAAGAAGGATGGAATTTGGCCACTCTACATTAATTACCAGGCTCTGATTAAAAATCACAGTCAAAAACTAGTACTTGATTCCCTGAATCGAAGACCTTCTTGATCAACTCACAGGGGCCAAATACTTCAGTAAGATTGATATGAAGTCTGACTACTACCAACTCCCGATAGAATAGACAGATGTATGGAAAACCGCCTTCAAAACAAAGGAAGGCCTTTTTGAATGGTTGGTCATGCCCTTTGGTTTGACACATGATCCATCCACTTAAATGAGGACGATGGATGATATACTGCGACCATTCACCAATACTTTTGTCATGGTGTATCTGGATGACATTCTCATTTACTGTAAGACTTGGTTCGAACACTTGCAGGTTTTGCACACCCTGTGGTAGCACAAGCTATATGCCAACTTGGAAAAATGCTCCTTTGGCATGGACAGGGTCCATTACATGGGCTACATAATTGATCATCATGGTGTACATGTGGATCCAACCAAGATCCAAGTCATCTGTGACTGGCCAGCCCCAACCACACTCACTAATCTTTGTATCTTCTTGGGCCTTGCCAATTTCTACCGCAAGTTCATGTTGGGATTCTCCCATATTGCATGGGCCCTTACCAAAATAACCAGGGGTGGTGGTAAGGCGAAATTTGCATGGGCCCTTAGACAACAAGAATTCAACGATTTGAATCAGTGCTTGTGCTCAGCCCAAGTACTTTCACTACTAGACCTGCAACATTCCTTTGATATCGAGACAGATGCTTTAGACTATGTGACGAGCATCGTTCTCACTCAGCATGACCTCCCCTTGGCCTATCATAGTGAGACACTATCAGATTTTGTCCGTAAGTACCCTACCTATGACAAATAAATGTACTCCATTGTGAAATCTTTCCACCAGTGGAGACATTACATTCTTGGGAAGGAGACAATCATCCACATTGATCATAATCCACTGCAGTTCATGCAGACACAAAGAAAATTACAGAATGGTCACCATCAAAAGTGGTCCACATACTTGCAGCAATTCCACCTCAACATCAAGTATAAAACAAGAAGCACCAATCACGTCGTTGATTTCCTCAGTAGACTCATAGCACTCACCATAGTGATAGACTCCTACGGCCATGAGACCTCTGGATGGCCCCAACTCTATGAGACAGGCCCAGACTTCCCCACCACCTACCAAATTTTGGGTGCAAACACAATTGTTGATAATTTCCATCTTCGGGATGGGTTGTTGTGTCATCTGGGCCATATCTATGTTCCATCAAGTGAGCGAGTGAAGCTGACCTGGGAATCCCACTACAGTTGGGTGGCGAGACACTTTGGCATTGAAAAGACAGTGGCAATGCTACAGAAATATTTCTACTAGTCGAAACTTCGACAAGAGGTAAGCAAGTATATCAGGTCTTGTACTGTCTGCGCTATTGCCAAACCAACCACTAAGAAATAGGGCATGTACACCCATCTTCCTACTTCTGACAGGCCATGGGAATCCATATCAATGGACTACATGTCAGGCCTCCCATCCACCAAGTAGGGAAATGACTATGTTTTTGTGGTAGTTGATCGCTTTTCTAAGATGGCGATTCTGGTTGCCTGCAAGAAGAACATCACAGCAGAGGCCACTACCAAGCTCTTCTTTGAATGATTCTGGGTACATTTTGAAATCCCACAAACCATTGTCTTAGATCAGGACACTCAATTTCTCAGCACATTCTAGTCGAGCCTCTGGTCACTGTTGGACAACAAGCTCACCAAATCCATGGCCTTCCACCACTAGATAGATGGCCAAACCGAGGTCGTCAATTGAATGATTTTACATATCCTTCGCATGTATAATTCAAAGCACCCTCACACATGGGATGAGATCCTTCCCTATGTCCAACATAGCTACAACCGAGCCTTGCACAGCCCAACCGGCCACAACCCCTTTTAGGTGGGGTTGGGATTCCAACCATTAGGTCCCATAGATGTTGCACTTCCCCTTGCGGTCACCTTGACCGACTCATATCTTGCTCCAACTGAAGCTGAAAAATCTACCTGCTTAATTGAGCGGATCCAACACATCTATCAACAGGTTCAGGATATAGCAACGCCATGATCAACATCGGGTGCCACATAAGTTTCAGGCGGGCGAAAAATTTTGGTTGCACTTGTAGAGAGAATGCCTTACATGACCCCATCAGAAGCTTCACCCACTCCGTTATGGGTTGTACACCACAACCAAGGCCGTGGGGGATAATGATTTTGAGCTCAACATTCCTCCTTTCCTTGGCATGCACTCAGTGTTCAACATGGATCTCCTTCACCCTTATTTCCCACCATTATTGGACACACCAGACGTAGTAGAGCAGATGACACCAATAGAGTTCAACCCTAACTCCATACAATAGGCATCCACCAATCATATTGTGGACACACAGATCAAGGATACTCGACAACAAAGGATCCATATGTATCCAGTCATCAAAGCAGGGCAGCTCCTGCACCAAGGCAAGTGGCTCACCCAAGGCCAAATTCAACAAAAATTTCCTCATCTGATAGGGGAACTCAACGCAATGGATACCACTACTTCCTAAGGAGGGAGGATTGATCCAGGTGGATATCGGTGGGCACCCACCTCTTCCAACTAGCTCAAAATAGTTTTCTGACAATTTTGGCAATTTACTATTTTTAGCAGTTTTAACTTCCGAGGCCATTTTGAGGGCCTAAATGAAGGTTTTTCAGGATCGATATTATTATTGATAGTTGATGGAATAATGGAGCCCCTAAAATTAATCTCCTTGACAATACCTTTCCAATGGGCTATCATACACCTAAAACGAAGATTGTATGCAAACATTACGACCCCTGGAAGTTGATGTACTAACTTACCCAAACGGGGCCCACATGACTTTTGGCGCTTCATCTCCTAGGGTTAGGTTTTTGGATGTCTAGGGTTTTTGGAATTCTTGTTTATTGTAAAAATTCCTTCAAAGCCTCATTTTAATTATCTTCTTGTGAATGAGCGCAGCCATCACATCTCTTCTCAGAGATAAGACGCCACCATTCTAGCAAGCTTGTTTCCGCTGCATTTTACAGTTTCAACTTATTTCCTTATTGAATAGAAAACCAATTTTATTATATCTTTGTTATTTTGTGTCAAGCACCTGTTAATAATCTGGATTCATTTTGTTTTTCTCATAAAATCTGGATCAGTGGTATCAGAGTGGTCTTCTCCTTGTCGTCTTAATGCATGTCCCCAACGAGGTTGGAGTACAAAGAGTTGGGTCTCAAGCTTGTTACTCTTGAGGAGAAAATCTCTCACACACCCAAGTGACCTCTCATGGCAGGAGAAAAGAAATATGATGGGATAGGATATCCTTTTAAACTCTTGATTAAGAAATTCCTCATGCAACAAAGGAATAATATGATGGATAGTTTCACGCAAATCCTTCGACGGCTCCCAACAGGCGACTCATCTTCTTCGAGCGGAGGCGCCACCCCCTTCAAGGTACAAATAAACTTTAATATTAATATATTTGAAGGTCAGATAGACACAGATGTCATAGACAAGTGATTTAATCTACTAGAAGGGTATTTGTTTGTCCATAACTTTTCGAATAGAGAAAAGATTACTTTTGCGCTCCTCAAATCCGTTACCCATGTCAAAGATTGTTGGTAAACTTTCTGTGAGCAAAAGGAAATAGAGGAACCCTCATTATTTACAGTCATGGCCACCTGGGATTAATTCAAGGATGTTATTAAGGAACAATACTACCCTGTCAGAAGTTATGACGAGTTGTATACCAAATGGACCACAATGCAGCAAGAAAGAGACCAAGCAGTGCCAAATTTCACAAATATCTATCATACCTTGTGCACCAAGATGGGTATCAAAGATTCAAATCAAAATTTGGTGCTCAAGTATCATAGATCTCTGCATAGATACATCCATACTGAAATGGAATTTTTGGACATCTCATCCTTGGGCACGGCTTACCGATATGCCATCAAAATCAAGTAGAAGCTCAAGCAGAAGACATGACAATTTGGGCCTAGGAACACGCACAAAAAAATATAGGAAAGAGTGACCCCAACCCACAGAACAAAGGACAGAGAAAAGATGGACAGTAACAAGACAACCATTCCAAGCTGCAAGCAAAGAAGGACACCAGAAAGATAAAGAAATATTCTGGGAAGTGGTGTGACTTCTATAAGAGCCCTTGGCATAACACTGTTGATTGTCGCTCAAAGCAGTCGTTGGTGGCCTAAGTGAAAGCCTCTGACTTAGATGTGGGTTCAGACTCTGAAACATAACTAGAAAGGGGAAGATGGATCATTGACGCAGAACCTAGTGCCACCGTTGATACCACCAAGATCCAGCCTGGTGAACCAGATGAGCCAAAAGAAGGAGAACACCTCTTCCATTCACAGATGTGGGTAAAAGGCACCCCAATGCACTTCATCATGGATAGCGGCAGCTAGAAGAACCTCATCTATGCATAGATCATCAAGCGGTTGGCCCTGCTGACAACACCGCACCCATAACCCTACACCATTGGATGGCTCCGCCAAGGAAGCGATCTTCACGTCAGCCAACAGTGTTGATTGTCATACGACATCAAGCCCTTCAAAGACGAGGTATTGTGTGATGTTGCTCCTCTCGAAGTTTGTGATTTTCTTTTGGTCCAACCTTATTTATGGAAATGTCATGTTGTATATGAGTCTAGGCCTCGTAGTGTTATTATTACTTTGAACAGGAAAATGTACAGGATACCTAAGGCAATCCCACGTAGTGTTATTTCCTTGATCTCTACTAAGGAATGCAGGAAGGTCATCTCTTATACGAGGAAGTTTTTCTTCGTCGTGATTCGATCTCAGAATAAGCGAAAGATCACGGCCACATTCAGGGTCTCCACGGATGACCTCTCTACACAGCATAAGCAAGTAGATAAGGTCATGGAAGAATAATCATATATCTTCTCCTCACCTACCAGGGTACCTCTACACTTCCAGGTCAAGCACCCCATCGATCTGACCCTCGGTGCACCGCTTCCCAATGGGCTAGTCTATCGTCGCTCTCTGTTAGAGAATGAGGAGATCAAGTGACAAATTGAAGAAATTATACACAAGGGGCACATATGTCCCATATCATCACCTTGTTGTGGCCTAATCATGTTGGTACAGAGGAAATATGGAACCTGGTGACTATGCATTGATTACCGGGCTCTGAATAAAATCACAGTCAGAAACCGGTACCCGATTCCCTGAATCGACAACCTCCTTGATCAAATCACGAGGGCCAAATACTTCAGTAAGATTGATCTAAATTTTGGCTACCACCATGTCCCGATAGAACAGACAGATGTATGGAAAACCACCTTCAAGTCAAAGGAAGGCCTTTTTTAATGGTTGGTCATGCCCTTTGGTTTGACAAATTTTGTAGCCACTTTCATGAGGATGATGGAGGATATCTTGTGACCATTCACCAATACGTTTGTAGTGGTGTATCTAGATGACATTCTCATTTACAAAAAGGCTTGGGCCAAACACTTGCAGCATATTCAATAGGTTTTGCACACCTTGCGGCATTACAAGCTATATCCCAACTTGGAAAAATGATCCTTCAGCATGGACAACGTCCATTATTTAGGCTACATAATTGATCAACATGGTGTACATGTGGATCCAACCAAGATCCAAGTCATCCATGACTGGCCAGCCCCAACCACACTCACTGAGATTCAGTGCTTATTGGGCTTTGCCAATTTCTACTGCAGGTTCATGTTGGGATTCTTCCATATTACATGGGCCCTTAGCCAAATAACCAGGGGTGGTGGTAAGGCGAATATTTCATGGGCCCTTAGACAAGAATCATTCGATGATTTGAAGTAGTGCTTTTTCTCAGCCCCATTACTTTCACTACCAGACCTGCAGCAACCCTTTGAGATAGGGATAGATGCTTCAGACTATGTTGTGGGCGTCATTCTCACTCAGCATGGCCACCCTGTGGCCTATCATAGTGAGACACTATCAGATGTTGTTTTTAAGTACCCTACTTATGAGAAAGAAATGTACTCCATTGTGCAAGCCTTCCGCCAGTGGAGACATTACATTCTTGGGAAGGAGACATTCATCCACATTGATCATAAGCCACTACAGTTCATGCAGACACAAGGAAAATTGCAAAATGATCACCATCAAAAGTGGTCCACATACTTGCAGCAATTCCACCTAAACATCAAGTATAAAATAGGAAGCACCAATCATGTCGTTGATTGCCTCAATAGATGGCTAGTCGCAGCACTCACCATGATGCTAGACTCCTATGGCCATGACACCTATGGATGGCCCAAAATCTATGAGACAGACCCGGACTTCACCACCACCTACCAAATTGTGGGTGAAAAAATAGTTGTCGATCATTTCCATCTTCAAGATGGGTTGTTGTATCATCTGGGCCATATCTGTGTTCCATCAAGTGAGTGAGAGAAGCTGATCTAGGAATCCCACTACAATCAGGTGGTAGGACACTTCGGCGTCGAAAATACAGTGGCGATGCTACAGAAACATTTCTACTAGTCGAAACTTCGACAGGAGATCAGCAAGTAT
Organism: Picea sitchensis; assembly: GCA_010110895.2. Classification (NCBI taxonomy): domain Eukaryota; kingdom Viridiplantae; phylum Streptophyta; class Pinopsida; order Pinales; family Pinaceae; genus Picea; species Picea sitchensis. Next base: position 133,061 of record SNQJ01S0045814.1, read on the forward strand.
ATCAGGTCCTGCATTGCATGTGATATTGCCAAACCAACCACTAAGAAAGAGGGCCTCTACACCCCTATTCCTACCCTTGACAAACCATGGGAATCCATCTTAATGGACTACATGTCGGGCCTCGCATCCACCAAGCAGGGAAATGACTGTGTTTTTCTTGGTTGTTGATCACTTTTCTAAGATGGTGATTATGGTTACCTGCAAGAAGAACATCACAGCATAGGCCACTGCCAAGCTCTTCTTTGAACGAGTCTGGGTACATTTTGGAATCCCACAAACCATTGTCTCAGATCGGGACAGTTGATTTCTCATCACATTCTAGTTGCACCTCTGGTCATTATTGCACACCAAGCTCACCAAATCCATGGACTTCCACCCCCAGATAGATGGCCAAACCTATTACACATTACTTATGTCATCCTTATGACCGTTAATGATGTAAACCTATATATTGCCTTCATAGGGGTCAGTGTCCTGAGTTCCTGAAGAGAGAAGGGAGAAGAACTTTTCCTGAGAAAAGAAGTTACATTTTCCTTTGTAAAAACCCTATAAAAAAGGAAGTTCGTAGGCTACATTATAGCTAGGGTGTGACAATGCCTGATTCTTGCAGGCTGCATCATAGCTAGGTCCTGAGGAGTTCGCAGTCTGCTCTATAGGCAGGGTGAGAGAATTCTTACACGTGGGAAAAATGAGTGTTTTCTCGAATCTTCTAGAAGGAGAAACTTCCATGGTGAGGTGGCATCCAAATGGTTTGGATCTTACTCACTTTCATGATTTAGTGGGATCATCCTAACCTCCTCACTTTATCCTCTTCAGCTTATAAAAGGAGAGGATCTCTCATGGAGAAGGGCTAAGTTGGACTTGACTTGGAATTATTAGCTTGGTTGGAGTGTCTTTGAGTTTTTCCTTTGTCAAGATAGATTGTGAATATTATCAGATATGTGCTCTCAGAATTCTTGGAATGGAAGTGTGTCAAGAAAGAAGGATAGTTGGAAGGGATCTTACGACATCAAGGCCATGGCTGTAATCTCTCTTTCACATTTAATATGATACAGTAATATGATTCTTTCCTATAAAGCTTGTTGTGTTTTATTGTATGATTCCTTGATCACATACAT
>SNQJ01S0045815.1:33192-44930 GCA_010110895.2 Picea sitchensis
CACCATTACAATTCGAACAATCAATGGAGATGGTGGGAAAGCTCCCCCAAACATGTCCCCCATTTGGGCGAGAGTGTCACTTGGACCAGGGGCGGGAGTACCTCGGAGGCCTGAGTCCCGGATGACGGCCCAAAGCTCACAAATGACTACCCATTTTCCCTCTTTTCGTGCTGCTGTGATTAGATCCCTAGAATGTTTAAGTTCCGCTTGCTGGGTCCTGCTGAGGTATGCTTCAAGGAAAATCTTATGTGTAGTTGGGAGCCAAAACAATCGTCTTTTAGCCCGAAGGGTTCTAAGGCGATCCTCTAGAGACCGGAAATGGAGGAGAAGTGTGGAGTTGGGCCCCATCCATGCATGTTCCAGAGTAATGCCCTTCAGGTCCAAATTGTTGTGAAGGAAGGAAGTTCCTGTCTGTAATGGGTTTGATGAGGCTTCAGGAGGGGGGAGCCCATGTACTCTGAGGTTAAGTTCTCAAGTACGATGGAGATGTTCCTCGTTGAGTTTTGCTTGTATCACCCCCTCTACTTCTACAAGTTGTCAAGGTTGTTCTCTTTTTCGAACCACATCAATCCAAGAGTTAAGGGTTTTCTGTTGTGTTTTCGTCTCTTGTTTAAGAGGGCCTGTTGTGATTTCAGTTCCTCTAGCAATTTCTGATTTTTGATTGGAGGTTGGGGCAATCTGCTTGTGTATTTTACAGGTGTGCATTTTCTTGGTTTTTTTTATTTCAAAAACCAGTTGTTTGAGCTCTAATACCTCTTCATGGAGTTGTTTATTCTCTTTGTCTAGGGAGTCCACCTTCCACAACAGAGATTTAACTTGGGATGTCAAAAACGAGAAAACTCTTTCCATGGCGATATCGGTAGGGATGTAGATACATCCCACGGGGCTACTAGGGCTATTGAAGAGCCAATCCTATATTGGCTGGTTTGCTACAACCTCGGGCTGTCTGTCAGGGGCTCCATTTAGCCCTCAAAGTCACCCTCCAACTAACCTGTGATCTGATGTAATACTCACCCTGCACAAACCCTTTTCACAATGGTGTGACCGGTATGTATGCAGACGAAGGTGTCTTTATGACGACTCACGTTTTCTTCCCTCGATTGAACATCTTGCAGATAGTCGCAAATCCTCTTCTGGTGCGACCCTGCACACAGACCTTCGCTCACGTTTTCTGTCGTCGATAGAACAACTCACAGATAGTCACAAGTCCTCTTCTGGTGTGACCCTGCATGCAAACCTTTGCCCATGATGGCTCGACCCTGTACCTACTCGACCCTCGACGAAACTGCTTGAGAATCTGCTTAGCTCACAATCTATGCTCAACCCTTGACAAAATTTGCCTCGACGAGATTCGTCGACCTTGCACCTGCTCACCCTCGACGAATTCTGCTTGACCCTCGACGGGATTCGTCGACTCTGCACCTATTTCAATGCTCACCCCTCGATGAAATTTGCCTCGATGAGATTCATCGACCCCGCACCTGCTCGCCCTCGACGAATTCTGTTCGACCCTTGACGAGATTCATCGACTCTGCACTTGTTCCAGTGCTCACCCCTTGACGAGATTCATAATTGCTCTCCTAGGGAATGTCTTGACGAGATTTGGAACACCAATAATAAGTTCTAGCAATAATAATTTGCACATCTCCTTTCTCATATAGAATAATACATTCTGTCTTCTGCAACTTTGTGTTATTGTGTATGCATATGTTATATGGTATCGGAGCCAAGCTGGCATCTATAGGTTCAGAGCTCGACTAATTGTATTATTACTGGTTCAGAGCATCTACGGGTTCTATAATAATAATACCGGTTTTGTAATGATTTGAGTAGTCATGGGTTGAAAGGAAGATTGCACTGCTAGCAGACACACCAAGAATATTTATCAATGGCCTACCTTTAACATTTGTCCAACCATCACATACAATGGATACCCCATATTCGTTCTAGTCATTTGTAAATTGTTCCAGAGCAATATGGATTTGGGTTCTTTCCTTGTCAAGTCCCATGGTTCTCGCTTTGTCGTACCCAGGGCTCCGATATCCTTTTGAGGCACCATTGATGGCTTATACCATTTCATGCCAATTGGGTGAGCGAAGAACATTGAATGGTATGCCACATGCATAGAGAAGCCTATAAATTTTTGCATCCACGTCATCCCAACCTTGGTCAAGGAAATTTGATATTGTTCTACGTCTTGAATGCAAAGGTGAGATTCCACTGGCATGGGGCGATGGGGATCAACCACCAAACATTCTTTGTGAGCCTTGTTGCCGTCCTTATACACACTTGCAAACGTGAGCTAAGTCCGACTCACTTAGTGTGTCCTTAGAGGCAGAATGCCTAGGTTTGCAACCCACGCTGTCACTTTGACCAGAACCTCTTCCGTCTAGGCTCACTCCTAGGGAAGCCAAGGGGGGTAGTCCCTAGTTTCTAGATTAGTTTTAGAGTTAAGTTCTAGGAGTTGATTTTGGTTTGTTAAGGTTTGGGGGGAATTCTAACCTAAGATGCCAAGGCAGCAATGCAAGATGCAAGGTTAGTATGTTAAGCAAGCCTTTTCCTAGGGCAACTAAGACCAGTGCCTAAGATTGGGCAAGGGGTCAACTAAAGTTAAGGGGTGATTCGTTACAAGTAGATTACAAAAAGAATAATTAAATCAAATGTTGAGTACAAGATTTATAATTAAAGAATGCTAGAATACAACAAACAAGATAACCACTTTAATTATTTTGTGTGTAGGATACAAGGAGATCAAAGCATCACATTACATTTATGAGATCATCATCAATCACTGTTGAATATATCGCCGAAATATCGGATATGTCGCTGACATTTTCCCCTCGCCGAAACTTTCCCTCAAAAATTTCGCGACATATCCGAAACTTTGAAAGTGTCCTGACACTTTCATTAACTCGCGACATTTTGCCAATGTGTCGCGAGTCGATACAATATGTTGGCTTGGTGAGGTTTTTTGCGGCTGATATTTTTCTCAACACCTACGCACTTACTTTTCTTTGACACCTGGACAAAACGTTGACCTGGAAATGGTCGTTCATCTCAACACCTTCAGGCAATTTTCACCTATGCGCTCACTTATTGACACTTGGGCTCTTGAGTGATATTTGATTGATGTTAATACGCTTCTCCCCGAGTGGGAATTTACCTTGACAGTGGAGACTTGGAGCTGCAACTTGGCAATCTGATTTACCACATGTAAGTTKACCTTTAACRTTTCATTTTATGWGGATTAGTGGCATTTTAACATTTTCAACTAATGGGATATATCACACATTTCTAGTGGAGAGTGCTTTGTTGTTGTTTATATATGTCGAGGGTTCTATTGTCTTCCGATGCGTTGAGAAATTATCACACCTCTCATGGGATTTCCATTGGCGCCATGTGTATGATTTTCCTAATCGTGGCTTGCGTTGATTGTTGTGACTTTGATCTCGGTGCTTGTGACATTTGGAGGATCATGCTTGGTTTGGGATTGGTTTAATCATGGGAAAGACCCAAGATTTTACAAAGCTAAAATTTAAAATAATGGTATATAAAAGAAAAAATATATTTTTACTTTTTATACATTTTAACATTTGGCTTGATTCTTGGTGCTTGGAGATTAGATAAGCAACACAGTGTTTTTTATTTGTCCAATTAGAACAAAATCTTTTGATCATTTGATGTGATTTTGTATCTACTATCATCCTATCAGGAACATGTTTAAGAATTTTCAGTTTAGTAACGATATGTGACCACTTGACATCTTATGCATCTTATGCATCATATGGTTGTATCTTATGCATCATATGATGCATCTTATGCATCATATGGTTGTATTTTCATATTTATGTAGAAAAGTGTTTATTTGATGTTGTTGTTTCTTTACAAGTTTAAAAAATTGAAAAAAATGAGTGTTTTTGTATTTGTTTGAGGTCTTGCGACATATTCCGACATTTTCCGCCGATGTCGCCGAGAAGTTACATTCCGGACCCTTGCCGACACTTTCCCCGACACGACATATACAACATTGTCATCAATACATCATCAATACATCAACAAATAAGATTTATGAGTCTTAAACACAAGTATTATGAAGATGAAGAATACCCACACTTAGTTATTAAACCCACGAAAAGTTTTATAGTTTTTAGTCCAAGGTTGGATTATTAAGGTTTCTTAAGATTATCAATTTTTAGTTACCTTTATTAAGCTTTCACCAAAGCCTCCTCCTCCTATTGCCAAATGGCTGCTGGATGCTCAAGATAGTGTAGCAACGAGGCTAACCCTAACTGTCACAGTCAGCCCAAAGCATTGAGTTTTTATGGAAATGACACTCCTTCGTGCCACAAGACCGTCCCCGGCCTATCACCGTCCGTTGCCCTCCTCAATACCCATTTTAGATGGTGAAGATGGGGGTCTAAGGTACCCTAAAGAGTCTATTAAGTTATTATATTGATTAGGTAGACTTTTAGGAGTATTTTAGAGTGTTTTTATGATTTTATGACACTTTTAAAATGTGATTTAGTGACTTGGCCGAAACCCACTTCAGCCTAAAAAGTGTTGTTGAGCTTACAAATGAAAGGGCATTAACACATATATGCTATGTGAGAGCAAATCAATTAGTTGCACCAATAGATAGCTTGCAAAGTAAAGGAAGAAATTACAAGGGCAAGAACAACTTGCCAATCAAGAAAAGAAGGACAATCACACTTATCTTATGTTCAAGAGCATTTAGATATGATCATTAAGTGTGAGAAAGAAAAAGATTTAAGTGTTTGCCTACAGTATCAACTTATCAATGAAATTACTTCAAGCATGTGGCAAATGGACTTAATAGATCATAGCAATAAAGAAAAACACCATTCACTTATTGAAGCATTTAAGCATTTAGGATTTTAGATCTAAGCATCTAAGATAAAGATTAAACTTTGAAAAGCTTTAAGCATGCAAATAGATCTAGCTAAGTTGATTATGCCCAATAGGCTTAAGCTAGAGACTAATTATGTGTGAGATCTAGATCTAGAATATTTTAGAACATTAAGCACTTAGATCACAATCACACATTAAAACCCTAACCTTACCACTTGGGGTATTCCTCTCCCAATAGGTAGACAATTAATTAGCTTGCTTAATCTTTAGGAGATATTGAGAAAAAGATAGAGGCAAGATAACAAGAAGGACAAGCTAGCTAGCAAACAAACAAATGGAAAGCAAACAAACTAATCCCCATGTCCTAGGCTTGGAGGATGCCCAACATCAACCAAGCCCCACGTCCTAGGCTAAAAAGGGCAAGAAAAATGCAAAAAAAGAAAGATCTATGCTAAGTCCTAGCTACCCCAAGGCTCACACGTGGGAGGAGGCTGTACCACTCCCTCTCCCACAACTATGAGCCACTAAAAGCAAGAAAGAAGGAGAAGAAATGAACAAAAATGCTGAAAAATTGAAGGAGGAGGTTGAGAAATAGCTACCAATCCCTTTGGGGGGGTCTTTGAGTGTTGTGTGGATGCCTTTGGGTAGCCAAAACCCCTCTCAACCAGATATGAACCTGCAAAAACCAACAAGGTATCCTTGCTGGAAATGCTACACACAACCAAAAGAGTGAAGAAAAACTTTTGCCTTTTTAGGGCAAAAATTCTTCTCAAGAAAAATTTATAATATTTGATAAAAATGAACTATCTTGCTAAGTTAAACTAGCTGAAATATGTATGGAAATGAAAAGCAATATAGAAGAAGAGTAAGAGTGAGAAAGGAATGGAGTTTGTATGTGTCTCAAGGGAGCCTTCTTGCTTGAGGAGTTCCCAATGAAACTCTTGAAACTAAACCTGCAAAACTCAAGAGGTGATCTGCATATAAGAGATAATATGTTGCATATACTAACAAGCTGACATTTCAATCCTATCTAACATAACAAGATATATAGATCTACAAGCATGTGCATTACTAGATCTACCCAAATAACATTTTACCTTAGGATCAAATGGATGCAATCACCAAAAAAATTGAACAACTTTACCTCATGTGTATGGCAAGAAAAAGCATGTGCATAACTCTTCCAATAATCCTCCAAAGGTTTTCTCTTTATTACTCAAGAAGAGGATCTTGGAGAAAACTATCTCCAAGACCCTAAGAGCTAGAGAATGGAAAATGTGGAAAGAAAGAGAGAGAGAGAGAGAGAGTAGAAATCCAAGTAGCATAACCTTAGCTCAGATATGGTGAGTTGGGAGTGAGGAGAGGATCTATTTATGCTTGGAGAGGCAAACCTATCTTGGATCAATGCCAAGTTTCCACCACCAAACAATAGAGTAGATCTCGAGGCTAGAAACACCATCTAGGGTTTAGAAAGATTGGAAAATGTTGGAATCAGAAGGGTGGGAAGGCAGCCTTAAAGTTGATGCCAAAAGGAAGAATGAGAAGGGTTCAAATAATTTTTAAAATTGACTGGAATTATCTAGATGGAGGGGGGGGCACACTTCTCCTAGGAGAGCTGTGACGTTTGGGGATGAGGGAAAGGATGTAGGGTGAGAGATGAGGGAGATGGTGTTAGGATGAGGCAAGGAGGTGGGGGAGTAGGAGGAAAACCAACCAATGGAAGGAGGCCTCCCACCAATTAAAAACAAATTGCCACATCTTTCTCCTCAAGGAGGGCGTAGCTTCCCCTAGAGACATCACCTTTTGAAGGGAGTAAGAGGGGGAAAAGGGTAGAAAAGGGTTAGAAAAAGGTTGGGTGGTTAGGTTAGGCTTAGGATCTCTCTCTCTACTTAAATCATCATTTATCCTTTTTAACTCATTATTACATTTTACAAATTTTGCCATGTTTGGACTTTGTCAATTAAAATTGTTGTTTGATTGATTGACTCTGGGTGGACAAACTCACGACAAAAGTTGTCCGATTGAGCGAAACTTGGTCATGGATGTGGGGTGCTGTTCCATTTCTTTTTGGCACAAATACCCTATAAAAGTCCAAGGACCTAGTTTTACAATTTAACTTAAAAATAATTAAACCTCCAAACTTAGGAAATTTAATTAATTAAAAAACTGGTCGGAGCTTGATAGATTCCATAAAATTTAATTAATTAAAAAAAACTAATTTAGACTCGACGGAATTCCGCAAAACTTTCTAAGATGTCGTGCATGGTCATTTACAATGATTCCATATAATAGTTACCAAAAGATAAACCCACTGGAACGTCGTTCACCACTTTGGAGGAATTATTGCAAGTGTGAGGGAAAAACTCAAGGGAAATCAATAAGGCTGAAAAGCCCAATTGATAACTTGAGGACAAAAAACCCTCGGTGAAAGGAACTCTCCCAGTGAACTGATCCCAAGGTAACTGACCTAGACATGACTCATGCAGACCTATTACATTATTAATCCACGCAGGGGTGCGGAAATTCCTGTTACAAAAAGAAGTGTTGGGGCCAAACAATGCCCTGTAGAACCAAAGTCTTCGACAAATTTGCATCTGATGATGCATCTCTTCATGGCACATGGAGTTGACCACCTATGTTGGAGAGGCGATCAACAAGCCTAAGGTTTGACTCTAAGAGTCAACCCTTGTTTTTTTGGATTTCTTTTGTGTGGTCTCCTCTTCCTTGTATTTATTTCCATCTTTCATTGACACATACTCGTGGGTTTTGACTCCTATATTCTTACCTTCATACCACTTGGAGCCATTGCAAATAGGATAGAGACCATTAGATAGTCCACTCTTTTCCAACGTGGACTTGGAAGGGATCCCCTAATAAATAACCAACCATGCAAAACCCTCAACTTGTTGGAGGGTCGAACAATGGACCACACATTATGTTGCTGGAAAACCCACTTTTCCTTTGGATTTGTGGACACCTAATGTGCATTAAGGATAGGGGCTAGTGTATGGTGTTGATGGAAAAGGGAATATAATCTCCATGTTTGAAACTGCTGAAGGGGGTGACGAAAGCTCCACCTTCAATCCTGCCAAAATGGCCCTAGCATTGCAATATTCATCTTAGTCACATTCTCTTGAGGGATGAGCCCAACAAACTCAATGATTTTCAGTTAGTCCAAGGGAAGCAAAGCACGATTGTGCGCTAGAGCATGCCAATCCTTCTAAGAACCAACATTGAATCCCACAGGTCTTGCAAAAAGAAAATGCCCTTCCTATTTGGAGGACAAGCCTGTAAATGTGGGAGCTCTGGAGTACAAGAACCTTGTAACTTGTAGCTCCAAATAGGTTGTCTAGCTTAATCTCAACCCACCCTATTGACATTTGTATTTTATCTTACCAAACTTGTTATTGTCTACCAAGTTGGCCATATACTCTTGATGAGAAACAAACTCACAACATAGAATAGGTGAGGGGAAGAAATAACATTGCAGAAGCCAAAGGATATAGTTAAGAGATCTGGTCAAAGCTTAACAGGACCTTGGTTAAGAGAGTCGGTCATAGCCCTAATGAGAAGGCTTTTGTGGCTAAACAACAAAAAGTATCCCCTGCCGTGTTCTGCATGGGCTTGTATAACTCAAAAGCAACCCATCCAAGCTTGGAGACTTTCCATTTTGCATGGTGCTAAGAGTTGCAAACAACTCCTTCGAGAAGTCACTGCCCAACCTGTCTTGATCCCAAATGGAAACCTTATGCGGGATAACCTTGTAACAAGAGTTATTGGCATCCACCACATGATTCGTTAAAATAGTTGGAGGAAAAATAGTCCAAAAGTGTAAACTAAACATACATTTGACCTTAACTAGATCCTTTGGAAGAGAATTGTCTACTCTATGTAAACCAAGAACTTTATCAACCACCACCTTCCTTTTAGGAAATCAAAAAGAACTTGGAGCCCTCGTCCCCTTCCTCAATCCACTAGAACATAGAATGGACCTGTGCCTCCCTGGCAAGGTACTCCTCTCCTTGACTAACCATCATCTCCAACTTGGCAAAATCCTCCTAAAGGACCACATTATGAAAATCTTTCCCAAGAAAGATACATACTTCTTCATGACAAAGCCTTGCCTCTTGGGGGTTTGATAATCTTGACAAAACCTTACCTATTCCTTGGCTTGGAAGCTACCTTTCTTTCCCCAAGGAAAAAATTGCAAGGAAAACCCAAGGGATGCTTCCCCACATTTTTGGATGACATCCCTAGTAAACTTGTTGGTATAGACTAGTGCAACTCACCAAGGGGGATTTGAATTGGGCACTTGCCAACACGAAAGTAGCTAAATGTCTAGCAACATTGCTGACAACTGGTTGAGCTAATCCGTCTAGCTAAAATGTTTGGAAACATCTCATCCTACCCTCAAGTAGTTAAGCGAGAGTGAGATTACTGGTACATTGCCAACCCCAATCAGCCCACGAGAGGCAAACATGTCACTAACGAGATTTGAACTTGGGTGAGGAGGATAACAACTTCTCCTCTTAATCACCCAAGCCAGACCCAAGTGACACTTAGAAGCTAGCTATGTTTGCACAAGCTTGTATTTAGGCATCCATATTAATGTAATAGGGCTTCACCATGTTGTGTTCAACCATGATGCTTACATTGTTATGTGGGTTTGATGTATTACCTAACTTATCCATAAGATGGATAATATAAGTGGTCCAAGATGGTGGGAAGCCTAAGAAGAAAACTTTGTTAAGCATAAGTGCAATAGCTAAAGCAAGGGTTTCTATGCCATGACTCGTATATTGCAATGTCATAGAAATCTGATTGCATGCATTCAATCATTTATTTTCTCTATGTATGCGTGGAAATATTGATGTTAAAACGGTAAAATATTCCTGCCCATCTAAGTTGTGATAGAGGGTCTTACAATATGGTTACACGCATCAAATACATAACCTGAAAGAAAAATTTGTACTTGCATCATAAAAATTATAATGGTTTGAAACAATTATAACCATAATAATGACGATAAAACAATATGCACTAACTAACATAATAGTTCATACAAAACTGTAGCATAAACATAATTCGGTTCGAGATTGGGGACAACTAATGAGATTCCTAAGCTAGCTTTTCTAACTAAAGAAAAATATTCTTTGTCTTAATGAAACAGATACAATCCTTCAATCATTATGTATCTCCAATATGCAGAAGTATGTTTCAATGCTGTGTTTACAAGCAGTCAAATATATGCCTCCAAGCTTTTCTTTTTTTCTTAAAACAGACGTATTTCAAGAACAGGCCCTTATGCCAAGGTGCTGCTACCATGTTATTATTTCAACAAAATATGCTTATCATATCCAAGATTCTTGAAGTTTTATTTTAGTTCATCATCATTATGGTTTGACCGAATATGCAAATTAACCCTTATCACATAGAGGTTACCTATTCTGTTGCCCATCTTTGCATTTGCAGCCACATTGAGAAACCCTCTCCATTGAAGATTAGCCTTTACCTTTCAAAACTTAGATCTCTTTTATGAATAGATGGTGGTGGTTACTATCTGATGATGGTGTAGTTTCCTTAATCACTACGTAAGATGGGATTGCAAATTCAAGATTTTTATTTTATTTTTTCGATTTCTGTCTTCAGACCAAGTGTAACCACTCCTGTTCTTGTGCCTTGCAATCACTCTGTCTATATTTTCCATCAGAATGTTATGTTTACAATGATGAATACTCAATTCCATTGTCAAAGTTTAAATTCCTGACTTAGATATGTTATTCAGGTGATATGTGTGGGGGGACGGGCAAGTGGAAAGCTTTGAATAGAAAACGTGCAAAAGATGTTTATGAATTCACGGAGTGCCCAAATTGCTATGGTAAGTATCTTCCTAATATAGTTTAAACTTTAATATCACTTACTGTACCAAAGGTGGCAGCAACCTGTATTTACCAAAGAAAACTAGAATCAAATTTTGTTGTGTAGAATATGAGGATCATAATATCACCATGTCAACTAGACTACACTACATGGCAGTTAATGTTAGTATTTTTTTGTGCTCTGAACTTGTTCTCCAGAAGCTTCCTTTTTCTATAGAAGTTTCGTTATTCTAGAAGATTCCTTGTTCTTTCTTTATGTCTTAGAGAGAAGTAATGCGAGACACAAGTTCAAGGGAGCAAATGTGAGAAGAAATGTGAAGAAGCAATGCTAGGCAGAAAATGTAAGAGAGAAAATGAATGAAAGTGATGAAAGCAAAGAAAATGAATTTGAGAGAGCTCCGTGAGTTTATGTTTTGAGTTAATAAATAAATGTAACTTTTAGTGATGCAAATTTCTACTGTTTTTTGTTCATACTTGTTAAAATTAAGCAGATGCAAGATCCATTCTCTAGGAGGATGGCAAAGACCCTATCTGAGATCTAGGGCCCCCAGTACACTCCTAGAGTTCTTGGTTTGGGACCAAGCAGTTAGAGCCATGGCAAAAGACCCTAGTGAGGGGCCCCAATGTATTGTTGGGGTTCTTGGTCAAGGACCAAGCAGTTTGATGATATAAGTCCCTAGATGTGTTCTAGGGCCCTTGGATGTGTTACAGGGAATCCTTGCTCGTGCTTGGATTGATCCTTGGTTGTGTACCTTGGTTGATAAGACCCTAGTTGTGATCTAGGTCTCCCAGATGTGTTATGGGGTATCCTGGTTTGGGACTAGACAGTTTCTTGGTTAAGTACCAAGCAGAGATGATGTGTGATCTTCTTCTTTCCCAGGATGGTCCATGAGACCTAACAGCAGTTAAGAAGAAGGACATGATCACATCATTGACCGTCCTCTTATGTTGGGATGATAAAAACTTATAAGTCATCCTGAGACTTATGTG
>SNQJ01S0045815.1:50735-72667 GCA_010110895.2 Picea sitchensis
CCTCAGTACGAGAGTCCAACAAGTTCTCATTTGAGTCATTTTTAGGTTGGGTTGTTTTCCTGGTTAAGGAGCCCAACAAGTTATCTTGGTAGTTGGGGTATTTCTCCCTTGTTTTGGGAACCCAACATATATCCTTTTTGAGTCGGGAATCTTGAAATTGTAATTGAGCCATTGTCCTTGGTATGGGAGCTCAATAAGGTTATACATGTCATCCACGGTATGTGTCCTGCAGTTTCCCAAAGAGAAGACTTGGTTAGTGGATAGTGAGGTCACATGACAGAAAGCATAACCTGGTAAAAGTTTGACTCATTTTTTCATATTAAACTTGGTACCGTCACCAAGTATATCTTGAAGAGATACGACACTAGATCAGAGTCAAAGGATCTTGCAGGCTCAGAGGGAGCCAACTTGCTCATGCAAGGAGGCAAACATATTATGAGACTCAGAGGGAGTAGGTGTAACAGTCCCAGTATGTGAGTTGGGCCATGAGATGCAACAGGAGAAGGCATGAGATCAACTCCAGTGTATGTAGAGGCACTCCTAGAGAGGGAGGTGGTACTACTTCCATAGGTAGAATTTATTGAGTCACTTTCAGAGATAGTGGACACCACCATGTATAGACACATAACTAGTTTGTTGATGTATTTGACAAACACAAGGCCAGATTTATGTTTTGTTGTGAATACATTGAGTCAGTATATGGTTGAGTCAAGACATGTTCACTTGATTGCGGAAAAACATGTATTGAGGTACCTGAAGGGTACAGTGGACAATGGACTCCGATACAGTTTGGATCGTGAAGGTTATGCAGATTTAGATTTGGCCGGTAGTGTTGCAAACCGGAAGAGTACATCTGGATGTTGTTTGGGTTCAGCTATGATCTCCTCATCCAATAGGAAGTAGGGCTCCATAGCCCAGAGCACTGCAGAGGCATAATACATTGCTGCAAGCATTGCTAGTAGAGAAGCAATATGGATTAGAAAGCGAATCTCAGATTTGTTCAGTGCTGAGTTGAAACCCACAGTAATTCACTGTGATAACCAGAGTTGTATAAAGTTCTCCGAGAATCCTGTGTTTCATGACAGATCGAAACACATTGAGATGAGATATCACTATGTTCGGGACATTGTGCAGAAGAACATTCTCAGTATTCAGTATGTTCCGACGGTGGAACAAACTATAGATATTTTGACGAAGCCCCTGTCGTTGACAAAGTTTGTGTACTTTCGAGACAAGCTTGGTGTTGCTGAGAATGCCTCTCTTGCTGAGAGGGAGTGTTAAAATTAAGCAGCTGCAAGAGCCATTCTTCAGGAGGATGGCAAAGACCCTAGCTGAGATTTAGGGTCCCCAGTACACTCTCGGGGTTCTTGGTCTGGGACCAAGCAGTGAGAGCCATGGCAAAAGACCCTAGTGAGGCCCCTGGTGTATTGTTGGGGTTCTTGGTCAAGGACAAAGCAGTTTGATGATATAAGTCCCTAGATGTGTTCTAGGGCCCCTAGATGTGTTTCAGGGAATCCTTGCTCATGCTTGGATTGATCCTTGGTTGTGTACCTTGGTGGATAAGAACCTAGTTGTGATCTAGGGCCCCCAGATGTATTCTGGGGTATCTTGGCCTGGGACCAGGCAGTTTCTTGGTTAAGTACCAAGCAAAGATGATGTGTGATCTTATTCTCTCCCAGGATGGTCCATGAGACCTAGGAGCAGTTAAGAAGAAGGACATGATCACATCATTGACCTTCCTCTTATGTTGGGATGATAAAAGCTTATAAGTTATCATGAGACTTATGTGGACATTTTGCCATTGAAGAAAAATCCCCTTTGACTTTGTCTTATTACTGTTGCATCCCCTTGCTTGAGCCATGTCCTCCTTATTGTTTATGTGGTTTGAGTTTTTGCTAGCCACCTTGACTTGTTGACTATTCTAATTAATATTTTATGAATTAAAATATTAATTATTAAATTTTTTTATTTTATTTTAATTTTGCTTAATTGTTGGGTTTTAACCTAACCCTAAAATTAGGGCTATTTTGCTAACCTTAATCTACCTACCTAAACTATAAAAGGGAGAGACCTCTCCTCTCACATTCACATTCTTTCCTCTTCCTTCAAGCTAAGTCTTGGTCTGAGTTTCTTGTTGCAGTTCCCTTGTTCAGGTTGGTTTGTGGTGCGGCCCTCCTTGGATCTGCTGGTATAGTGGTGCAGCCTTCTTGGTTTAGTCTTCTCTTGTTGAGAAGTATTGTGGCCCTCCTTGATCTACTTTCTCCTGCTGGTTTGTAGTGCGGCCCTCCTGGATATGACTTTCTGGTTGAGTATGTGGTGCGGCCCTCCTTTGGGACTGTTGTGAAGTGGTTCGGCCCTCCTTGGGACTGTTTCTCTTGCTGTGAGTATACGGTGCGGCCCTCCTTAAATCTTGTTCCCCTGCTGAGTATAGGGTGCGGTCCTCCTTGGAACAAGTCTTCTTGCTGGGTATAGGCTGCGGCTTCTTTAGACAACTCCTTTTCTCTCTTCCAGCCTGCCACTACCCTTTTCTGGTGCCACCTGTTACAGCCGCTGTCTTTTCTTTTTGTGAACTGTGTATGCTACTTGTGCATGCTGTTTTTCTTCTTTGCTGTTGTCACCTGTAGGCTGCCCTACCTTACAGTTTTAGTACCCTAATCTGGGTTGGATGTGGCAGTCATATAACTGCTATTTATTTCAGTCCTTTGCTGTAGCAGTTTCACCTTCTCGGACAGATTTGGTAAGGCTGTTAGTGGCATCCCTTTTCAGCCACCAGTTTGGACAATAGTGCCCTTATTTTCAGTCCTGTTACTTGATGTTTGGCATGCTGGTCAGTTTTCTGTTTTCATCCTAGAGTTTCTTCTTGGCAAGTTTTGTTTAAAAGTGCATGATGAGATCTACCCGAGGGTTTGATCCATGACCCTTATAGCTTTTTCTGAGCATACAGAAAAGAGGACAACAACAAGCTGATCAGGTAAATCTGTTCCTTGTTTTTGCTTAGGTAATGTTCAGATCCATTGTATTATTTCTGTTATTGGTTTAAATCAGAATTTGTGAATATATTTCTGATCCAAAACTAACAGTAGTAAATAAAATTAAAAGATATTTCTGTTTCTAGTTTTCCCTTAAAATTCTAACAATACTTTTTAGTTAGATGTTTGTAGATCTTGTATACAAACAATAGTGTTGAGAGTTTATTGAGCTTCTAGCTTTCTAGGGTTTGTAGTTTGTAGGTTTGCTTACCATGCACTGAAAATTTTAACATGGTAAGGAGTCGTGTTTCTCAGATCTTCCAAGAATCCGTGTATGGATAGATCAGCAGTTTGCGAGATGAAATTGTCGGAGGGGTTCAATGGATGTGATGCGCAAGAGTGTCTAGTGATTGAGGATATCTGAACCCATGAGAGGTTGTAGGGTGTGATGCCATAAGTGCTTTAGTGATTGGAGTGTTGTATCTGAATTCATTCTTTGAATGATTTGTTTGGTTTTAGCATGTTCTAGGAACTGCATGTATGACCAATGTCGGTCATAGAGAGTGTGACTGTCTAGAAGTACAGATGCTACTTGAGGAGGTTGGTCTTTAGAGTTATGTGGATAAATGGGTTACAGTTCTTACCAATGTTACATTGTTGGCCAAACATAATAAAATGTAGGCCAAGTCTAAGTGAATCATCCTTGATTTGGTGAAGGATCACTTGATCCCTTACATTGCCAAGAAGACAATTAAGGAGATGTATGATGCCCTAGTCACTCTGTATTAGAGTGTGAATATATGTCCGTAACATGATCCTAAAGAACAAGCTCATAGAATATGCATGAGTGATATATATTATAGACACAATGGCTAGTTACCTTATGAAGATCACCTAGCATCGAGATCAACTTGCTACTATTGGGGTGAAGGTGGAGAATGAGGAGTTGGTGCCCATTGCTTTAAATGAATTCTTCTCATCTTAGGACCCTTTTCATTCAGGGAGTTTGTTCTTGTGAAAAGATTCCCACTTTTGAGAAGCTTTGGGATGATTTCATTTAGGAGGAGATCAGATTGGGGATTGTTTCAACTAGTGTGGACGAGAGTCAAAACCTAGCCCTCATCAAGAAGATGAGGAAAGGTGGTAAGAAAGGAGGATCTGGGAGGGGTCAAAAGGAGGAGGAGGATTCAATTTCCTTGAACCAGAGCAAGAAAGAATTGAGTCACGTGAAGTTCTTTAAGTGCCTCTATGCTCCTCAGTGTCCTGAGAAAAAGAAGGGGAAGGGAAAGAAACAATAGAAGCAGTTTGCAGGGAGTGCAAAAGCTTTAGGAATGAATGAGAATTCATTTAGGCTTGAGATTGCCTTCTCAATGGTTACATGCCTTTCTAGACACGCTGTTTTTGGCGTAGGGTGGTATCTGGACAATGGAGCTCGAGACACGACCTTCAATAAGAATGCATTCAACAGACTTCAAGAGAAGGAGGCTTGCATGTAGGTGGAGTTGGGATCTGATGCCACTTATCCAGATTCCAGCTACAGGGATGAGTTCAATGTCTTTCCGCATGCCTTAGGTGATGCTCTTGAGCTTGATAGTTATTTATATGTTCGTGGTTTAATGAAGAATCTTCTTTCAGCTTCAACCATGACAGATCTTAGATGTGTGGTTGAATTGATGATCAAGAAGTTATTATTAGAGATCATAGCTAGGATCTTGGTGGAGTTTTGTCTAGACATATGTGAGAGGGTGGCCTTTATAGATTGCTTGTTGATCTGATCAAACATGGAGACCTAGTGCATGAAAATGATGAACTGTGCGAGCTTTTGTGTAAGAGATTTGGTCACTTTCATCATGGAGCATTACCTCTCCTGAACAACATGGTGTAGAGATTGCCAAACTTCAAGATAGAGAAGACAAGAATGTGTAACAAACACACATATATATAAAATATATAGATATAGATAAATAATCATTAAATAATAATAATTAATACATCACAGTGAAAAGACATGTCTTATCCAAAAAACATGTCTATTAATGAAAGGGCGCCCCTGCATGGGTCTATATGGCCCTCATTGTCATTGTAATCAGGGATCTTATTCATATTCTTATTCAATATATATTTTTACTATCCTAAATGGATTTCTTCATATTCCAAGTATTTGGGTATTCAACTCGTGAGCCATATTGGTTCACTACATTGTATCATAGCCTCGTTTTTCTGATCTCGACCATTGGCTGAAACGGCTTTTGGCCAACCTCCATGTTCCAGAGTTTCTCTAAATTGGTCATTGACTGTAATAAGGCCGTTGGCCATTAAAAAAAATAGATAAAAAAAAATAAAAATAAAAAATTCAAAATTCTATGAAAAAAAATCTCCGTTGCAATTTGAAGACAGAATTTCAGAGTTTCTCTGAAATTATTTCACTGCAAATCAGAAATTTTTTCCAAGAAATTTTGCTGAAGAAAGTGACCCCGCTGCCTATATTAGAGATTATATATAAGTGAAATAATTTCAGAGAAACTCTGAAATTCTGTCTTCAAATTGCAACGGAGATTTTTCTATATTAGTGAGAACAGGTTCTCTAAGTAGGGAGAGCACAAAAAGTAAATTTAAGTTGTCTTATCGAAAGAACAAGTCCCAGCCATTGATCAAGATCTAGATCTAATGGCTGAGATTATTTCTCAATATTTCTCATGGATCAACATCAAGTATAAGAAGGGTGTTTGAAGTTCCTAGTGAGTGAGTCGACTCAATGAGAAGAAGGGTTCTGCTCCAGTGAGTTGACTCAATGAGAAGAAGGGTTCTGCTCCAAAGGCAAGTCGAGCACGCTGGAGTGAATGACCCACACAACAGAAAGGAGTACAGCCTGATTTGTACATCAAGAGTACAACTCGATCCGTATAGCAAAAGGATAAACAGGGCCGATTCATACCAAGGAGGGTTGAATCACTAATATATGAGATAAGAGATCTTTTGCCTTGTATTGCTACTGTTTATTGCATCTGAAAATTAATGATAAGAAGTTTGCTGGTATTTTTTGTAAAACAATTATTGCAAAAACTCATAGATAAACCAACAGACAATAAATTTCAGAACTGATTAGTTAGCTGGAAAATACACATTTTATGCTATAATCACTAAAATTAAATATCTAGAACAACCACACAAAATAAAAGATATCAGCATTGAAATGTTCTGGAAACCCCACCCCTCTGGGGAAAACCTTATGGGTGTCTTATCAGTGGGTTTTGCCACTCCCCTTTGTTTTCTGGATGGTCTTTGTTCCTGTCCCCTTCTTGACATGCTATTTTGAATTCCCTTTCTTTCAAATTAACTGTACTGCATTGCCCTCTTCTGTTTTTATTCATCTTGTGTTTGTTATTGTGTGTTATTGACAGAACATTCTAGGAATTTGTTGATTAAGGTCTTTTGTTTTGAAGATGGTCATTGTCTCTAATTATATTTCCCTTTTGCAGGTCGTGGTAAATTGGTTTGTCCAGTTTGTCTTGGAACTGGTCTACCGAATAATAAGGGTCTACTACGAAGGCCTGAAGCTAAACAACTCCTGGATAAGATGTACCATGGTCGCCTTGTGCCAAGTTCTTAAACTCATTTGTGACTTGTATATTTGTCACAAGTCTATATATTTTCCAATTTATCCTGTGAGATCCAACCCCATTAGGTTTTTCTCAATTGAAAATCCTATTTGTATTGTAACTATTTATTGAAAGAGAATAAAAAGGAATTTTGATATGGGGGCATGAGGATGTTGTGCATTAGGCTTAATTGGTTGATAGGCTGCAAGGAGGTAAAACTCATGCCGAGTTTACTTTCAAGCGATGAACATTTTCCTGTAATGGTGTGGAAGTCTATAGTTTTGATTACAGCTTCCTTGGCCTTCCTTTTTCTGTCTAGGTAACGAGGCACTACCAATTCGAGACAAACAAGGACTTCAATGCTCTACAACTTACAAGGTCAACGCTCAAACATGCCCAGTGAATGTTTCGATATACATATGGTTCTTTTGCAGAGACATGTGGATCTTGCAAAGGGAGATTTTACTAACCCCTTTATGTATAATGAACAACGGATTTATCAAAAAAAAGTTGAATGAACATAGTAATTATTTGTTCCATCTGTGATTGTCAAGAAACACACTTGTGAAGCTATAGAATTCTGTTTCTTCTATATTACGGTATTAACATACCATTGTTTTTTAGAGTACCAACTACCAATCCTATTTTGCAAATTGCTTCAAATTCATGTTACAGTGATATCTTTTGGGGTTTCATTTGATCTTAGGCATACCATAACTATTGGCATGAGAATTACTACTTCACCAACTTGGGAAAAGCGATTGGCACAAGAATTAAGACTTCACCAACTTGGGAAAAGTGACGGCCTCTTAGCTTTGTAAAACATCTCAGAACAGTTCAATTCCTAATTGCACATAATACAGAACAAGATGTCCGAAAAGATAGTCCGAGTAGTGTTTTAACTACTACATTCTCATAGTTGATGAAGGTTAAAATATTTAA
Organism: Picea sitchensis; assembly: GCA_010110895.2. Classification (NCBI taxonomy): domain Eukaryota; kingdom Viridiplantae; phylum Streptophyta; class Pinopsida; order Pinales; family Pinaceae; genus Picea; species Picea sitchensis. The sequence continues at coordinate 58,246 of SNQJ01S0045815.1, forward strand.
ATGGGAGATAGCAAAAATACAAGTTTTTTCCAGAGGAAAAAAGTCTACTCTTTTTATTATAAAAGGAGTACTTATGTACAGCATTGCAGACTAAAACATCTTACATCTGTGAATAGTCTATTAACAGTCCATAGTGGATCTAGTGGATCTGTATATGTGTAGATCATTTTTTGTTGTTCAGGGAAAGGGTCAACAATGAGGGGGAATCCTTGGGGGACTCAAGGAGTGTTTGTTTTTAGAGGTGGCACTCCTCTTTGTTATCTGATAGATCTTCTTTTGTATCTTAATGAAATAGGAGGGAAGTGCTATATAGCCAAACCTCAAACTGATCTGTGACTTCCAAGAAATTCAGGATCTTAGAAACCATCATATATTTTGTAAAACACTGTGCTGCCCAAGAAAGTACCAGGCGGATCTTTATTGCTTTCCTTTTCTGAGTTCCTTTAAAATTTGATGGTAAAGAGAGTGGTATAACTTAACATAAGTGAAAACTGCTCAACTCAAAATACTTTTGCAAATTGCTTCCAATGCTTTGAGTAAAGTAAGTAAGAGAGGTTTCCAAGATCATGCTAGAAGACATAAAATAAAAAAGATGAAAGATCTTTCAGGAAAAGCTTTGCAAGACTGCAACACTAATGTCAAATAAGTTTGAAAAATAGATGCATGTTCAATGCTCATCATTCATAACAAAGGCATAAGCCATAAAAACAATCTACTCCTAGAATAGCTTCTCGAGGCACTTACAAATGAGGGATTCCTAAATTTGAAACATTTAAAATGCCTGAAATAGACTTTTTCCCTGGGGCATTTACAAAATAGATCCATTGACCAAAATAAACGATAAATAAAGAATGCATCTTCTTACAAAACAGATCCATTGACCAAAATAAACGATAAATAAAGAATGCATCTTCTTACAAAACAGATCCATTGACCAAAATAAACGATAAATAAAGAATGCATCTTCATGCGAAGGGATGAGGCTCCTGCAAATATGAAATGAATGTAACCTGGATGCCAAAAAAAGGGGAGAGAACAATTAGTGCTTGGCTTCTATGGTTGTGAGACTCACAAGAGTTGGATGAACAAGGATTGTGAGAAGCAAAGTGATAGGGAGAGCTTCAAGAGCTTCATTTATAAAGATGGAAACAATTTTGTCTTGGGCCTGAACCCCTTGAATGTCTTCGAATGCCCTTTTTATAATCCTTTTGTTACCCTCTTGATAGTTTCTTCGGAAGTTACGGTTTTGTCTTGTCAAACTCCTCCCATACTTTTTCTCTTTAATGCAATAATGACTTTACTACTCATTTAATGTTTTATCAAAGTGACCCTTTGTAAATTTGCTCTTAGGAATTCGTTCCCTCAACTGGAGTCCACTTTGCAAATTCTTAAACTCCATATACTAAACTTCATTCCAGAATAGTTATTTGCCTCACTAGAAATAATCAAAATAATCATGACCGTATTTTAATTTTTTGGCCATAAACACGGACACTCCAGCTTTGGAAACTACTTCCAAGATGTTCTTCATGTCTTTATCTTTCCAATGAGCTCTTGTTTATGTAATATGGTCATATGTAGCTCAAACTATGAGCTCGGGAAGTCGAGCTTCCAAATCAAGTTTTCAAAAGGAAACAACATAAACTCCACAAGTTTATGAAATTTTGAGAAATACACTGCAAGATTATGCTTCTAAAACCATATCTAACTCATGCTTTGTCTTTTTAGCTTTCCAACAAGATACCATTTGCTCAATTTCGAAATCGGAAGCTCAAGTTATGACCTTAGAAAGGTGGAGATACAACACTCGTTGATTTGCTCCTTTGTGCAATCTTAGCCCTTGATTTAAAATTCCACCCTATTTATCCCACGTACAACAGGGTGGGTTGGGGGGAAACATAAGTTATTTATAATGAAAAACGATTCTCCTTGTATTTGTGCGTGGAAGTGGAGAGAGCCACATACTCGTATGTAGCTTGTGCTCAATGTACTTTTAGTCACCCAATCACTACTTAGTCACCTTGCAATGTCATCACCTACTTATTCAATGTCATGTTGTGATAAGACCACTTGATTTCCACGTGTCATGCTTAGGTTGGGGGTGCCATGTGTCACATTATGGTAGGTTGGAGTTTTGAATGGGAGGTGTGCAAGGTAAGAGGGGTAAAAAACTTAGGATAAATGATATTCATGCAGAGGAAGAGGGGAGGAGGAGGGCATTCCACACCTCCAAATTCTGCATTGAATTTCCATATGGAATGTAGGAGGGAGGTTAATGGAGGCATAAGGATGAAAGGGGGATGCAGAGGAAGAGCATGTTGAGGAAGTGGCAAAGGAGGATAAGAAAGAAGGGGGAAGGTTTGGATGTAGAACACAAAGGATGTGGAATGCAGAGGAGTGGGGATGTAGAATATGAAGGTTTGAAGGATTTCGAGGATAAAGGATGTGGAGAAAGTGGGAACGTTGAATATTTTCCACATCAATGCCAATGATTTTGTTTTTATCAATTCTTGAAGGGAATTGGGATATCTCGGGCATAAATTTTTTGATTTTCCTTTTGTAAAATACCCGGTAGAATAAAGACAAAGGGATATTTAATGATAGGTTGTACATCCCCAAGCTTTACTTGGTATCTCTTTTTTATTCAAATGAAGACCTATCACATCAAGTGACTTCATGTAAAGAAGAAAAATTGCAATGTTACAGTTAGGCTCCAAATTCTTAGGCAAAAATTTTCTGGGTTTTCATGAGCAACATGTGAGGATCCCTCGATACTCTAGATTTCAAAAATTGGTTCCTAGTTAGGAGAAATCCAGGTTCAAGTGAATACCAAAATAATTCGGTTGATGGGTGACAAGGAAGATACATCAACATGATGGTGGCAAGAGATAGTAGGTTTAGTGGATGTTCCATTTTAAAATGGAAAAAAGAAAATCTAGTGATCATTATTCATGAGTAACAATACTCCTAATCTATTAGAGAGATTCAAAACAAGTGAGAACTTTTTGATAGAAAGAGGATCGTTCATCAAAACAGATCACCTCAACTCTCATATGCTTAGAAAAGTTTTCAGGATTGAGATGTGGAGATTATACTTGGATCCAAATGAATTGCAACGTTAGCTAATCAATCAACTACAAAGTTCAACTCTCGATAGATATGCATGGAAGATGTTTTGTGATACCATATGCTCTTATCCTTTTCCTCCCTCATGCTCACTTGATGCATTATGCTTGTTGATTGTAAGGTCCCCTATAACCATCCAATTATGATTTTTGGATCACCATATATATCTATAACTTTTATACCGGATTCCCAAGTCATATTGACAAGAAGAGCATTCTCTGCAAGGAGTTCGACCCTGTGGTTTGTGGCCTATTCTATACCTGGTTTGAAAGAAATCCAATCTTTATTTGGTAAGAGAATCCAACCTCCTACTCCATTGCTGTTTGGATTGTCTTGTAAGGCTCCATAAAAAAATCCCATTGCTTGAGAGGGGTCATGGTTTGGGTGCAAGGGGAGCCTTGGGGGCTTTGGGCCAAAATGATGTGATCCACTTACTTTTAATTTGTAAAAACTTATGTAAGGTTTGTTGCTTTATTATGGAAGATGCATTCATTTCTAGCAAGCCATATTGACCACATTACCTCCATCACAAATCCCTTGTTTGAATTTGTTGAGTTGATTTTCCAATGGAGGAGCATTGTGTTGATGTCGTAACCTGTCCATCTTTGAGGTCAAGAATTGAGCTTGTAGGACATTGCCTACATTTCCTTGGTGAATTAGCAATGGACTAGTAGGTGCCAAATTGTTTCTTCATGCACATCTTTCCTTTTCTTTTCAACACGTTTGAAGTGGAGACAACACCTTTGATGGCTATCCATGAAAATAAAATAGTTTTGGGTGGGGCTTTTACTTTCCACAAATTTGTCAATCCCTAGTGATAGTTGTTTGAGGGACAAGAGGGGGAGGGGGAGGGGAACTGAACTTTGTATCCAACTTTGACATTGTACTAGCCTATTGTTTGATTTGTTTCCCATATCAGGGTGTGCTTTTCTGGTCTAATCTATATCCTTGCTTTAATTAGTTGGCCTATGAAATCCTTCCATTGCTACTGTTTGATACCAATAAGATCGATATATTGTGTTGTATGCCAAGTTTGTGGGCTTGGGCCTATTGCAGGGCCAACTCCCATGTCCAATAGGGGTGGTCTGTGATGAGGTGAAATGTTTTTTTGATGGCTTTCTAGAAGTTGGAGCCTCCTTGGTAGGATTTATTTGGGGCTCTGATCCATTCTTGCAAACTTGTAGGCACAATATATTCATTGTGGAGGACCTCTTGCCACAATCATTTGTTGTTTATCAACTTGTAGGTTCCCTTAGTAGATAATGCTATATAAAAGGTCCCAATGTGTTTTATTCCCCAACTTCCCATTTCTTGGACAACATAGGGTTTCTCATGAGATTAAAGGCATACCACCTTTTTCCTTGTTCCCCTTCTAGAGGTAGGAGAAGCATTTTTGTCTAAGGTTGTTGAGCATGTGCTTTGAAGGAGAGGTAGAGGAGAGCCAATAATCAAGGACAACATATAACACACTCTTAATCAAAACAATTGAAAGACAACTCTGGATATCTGCCTATGAGTTCAGTGGGATATCCTAGACTTCACTTTATCAAGGATCCAAGTCCAACGATCAATCTTCAATTTTGTAGTTATTGGGTTTTAGTCGAAAGCCTAGGTAAGCCAACTTGTCATCAAATTCTTGAATAGAGAAGGGGATAAACTTGCGTATCATGGGTATTTGAGACTAGGGGTAAGGTTTGAAATGAATAAAGATTGTTATTTGTTCATCTCCATACTTGTGGCTAAATAGAAGAATTCAAGGACTTTGGCATATGATTTAGCTTCAAAGATGGATCCATTACCCCAAAAAAGTAAGTCATCTACAAACATATGGTGAGAGATTTGAACCCTTTTGACTACCTTGATGATATTATACCTAAAGACCCTTAGTGATGATAAGGAAAAGAAGGGGGAAAAGTGGACACCCCTAATAGAGACCTACGAATGCATGAAAAAGTGAGAATCTGAGCCATTTATGAGGATATCAAAGGAGGTCGAGGATATATAGGCTTCTATCTAGGTGATGAAAGGCCATGATTGTGCCTACTTGTATAATGATAAGTTTGAGGTAGAGCCAACTACTTTGATCAAAAACTTTGGATAAGTCGATTTTGGAAATGAAATATTGTTTTTGATGGATTTTGGTAGTGTGTAAGACTTATTGAGATGTCCCTATGGAATCTTGAATGTCATAGATCCAAATAGATTAATCAAAAGCTTTGGATAAGTCTATTTTGGCAATGAAATATTTCTTTTGATGGGGTTTGTCAGTTTGTAAGACTTATTGAGATGTGCCTATGGCATCTTGATTGTCACGCTCATGTAGAAACCCCATTTTCTCTCTTGATATGCTCTCAGATAGGGAGACTTTTATATGGGAAATGATGATACCATAAATGATCTTGTATATACTATTGCATAAATATATGGGGTGAAAATAAGAAAAAAAACGAAGGGTTATTTATCTTAGGAATGATGAAAAGAAAATTTGATTTGAAATATCGTATCACCTTCCCCTTCTACCTGGTATATTCGATAACCACATACAATTCTTCACTTGAGGATGTCCTAGAAGCCTTTGAAGAATTCAATTGGGAACCCATCTAGTCTTAGATATTTGGTGTTCTGCATTTTGTTTACAACTTGTTTGAGTTTTGGTAGAAGGATAGGTTCCATGAGGTCATTGTTTGTGTCTTCATTTTCCAGAAGGGGAAAGTAGTAGCCATAGTTAGGATGCCTCTAAGTGTCTCTTGGGGGATTTGAGTATAAATTTCCTTGAATGTGAAACCCTTGTAGCACTTATGAAGTCATAGTTCTCACATAGAGTCCCTTGGTGGCCTGTAATCCTTTAGATTGAGTTGTGATCTTTGTAGGATGCATTATGTTTATGGAAAAAGAGTTTTTTTTCTCACCCTCTTGGAGACATATGGCCCTACTCTTCATTCACAGACGAGCTTCTTCTCAGGCTCACATAGTATGCTTCTATCGATCTAGGTTTGACATCTCTTGAATACATAATTTGAGAGGAGGCTTCCCCAAAATGATATGAGCACCATTCCTTTGATAAACCTTTGATTAAGATCATATTCCTTTGGAATTGTTTCATAATATCTCCTTGGAAGACCAAGAGGGGGGTCTAGTTGTAAGAGATTAGTGGGACATAGTCAGGGTGAATAAGCCATTGAGGATTGGATTTACATTGCAAAGAGGGGGCAGGGTGATTTGTTGCCTTATACAACTATAGAATGATCACGAAATGGTTTGATTCACTGTTTTTATAATCCCTAGGCTTGTATCTATGTATCTAATCAAGAAGAGATTCTCTATCAAAAAAATATTTCCAACAATATAAACCCCAATGGTGGCTTTCTTGATAGCTATAGAATATAGATGATACTTAATAAATTTAAATCTCTCTCTCTCTCTCTCTCTCTCTCTCTCTCTCTCTCTCTCTCCTATATATATATATATATATATATATATATATATATATATATAATTTCAAGCTTAGCTGTGGCTCAACCTAGATCCATCCCAACTCAGGAATCCTGTCAACTTGGCTTCCCATGACTCCAACCTAGATCCATCTTAACTCAGAATCTACCAACTGCCTAGAGGGATCAAATCCTTTAGCAATGCATGATAGATCAATAATTTGATTTTCCTGTAACCATTCTAGAAAGATAGTCCTCAATCCTTTAGGTAAAATATAACTCAAACAATGAGGATTTAGATCCCCCACAATAGACCAAAAAAAAATAAAAACGAAATTCCTTTTTGGTGACCACCAAATATACAAAAAGTACATCTTTCCAATATATTCCATCAATATTCAAATAAATTATATCATGGATAACCTCAACAACAATAGCACAAACATAAATTGATACGCTAACAAACCAGAGAATTATTGATGATGGCTTCTCCTCAATATAAACAACTAGGGAGGATTCATAAATAATAGAACCATCCTTTGATGCATTCCATAAGGATGGGCTAAATTCCATCTTCATCCCTTCTAGTGACACAGAGAGAGAGAGAGAGAGAGTAGATGAGTTAATTAATTTTTAGACATGAGAAAAGGAAATTGTGTTATAGAGAGAGATAACTTTTCAGTTCTTGATAGTTAGGGCACAAACCCATGTTTCTTATTGTACAAAATTATTTTACAAAATTACTTTCACTAGTTGATAAAGAATCCCCAAGCAATTGAAGGGATGATGCTCCTCTAGATGCTACAATTTTTAAAAGTAATTTTATAGCCATAACTTCAACATAATTGTTTGATCCCCACCTAGACCTAATTTAAAGTTAAAAAGGTTATATCATTTAATAATATTATGCCACCTACTCCAAAATGAGTTAAGGCTCCTTGACTTGCCCCATCCAAAATTCCCTAGATCCATGATTTGTCTCTGAACTCATGAGTAAAATCCTCTATGGAGAGATCTTATGTATGAACTTATTCACTAAAATCCATTCTACCCATACTAACCTAGAATAAAATCAATAAATAAGCAAATGACTAGTAGTCTCTAGATCTTCTAACACAAAGGACATCTAACTGGCCCATGTTTATTCCTTCTTTGTAAGGCTTTCCAGGTGATATTTGTCCTTGATATCCAACCACATAAATATCTGATATTTTAGAGGATATCTAGTCTTCCATTGTGGCATCCACCACCAACAATATTTCTTAGGACCATAGGATACAAACATAGACTTGCATCCTAATTTTAGTGTATAGATTCTAGAGCAAGATTCTCAAACCATATTAGTCATCCTCATCCTCTTTCATAAAAATATGGCTCATCTTTAGTACTATTGTATAACCCACTAATTTCTCCTTTTCAATACCTTCTATGCCAAATTTCTCAAGCCTCTTTCGGGCTTGTTGCATATTGTAGTTTGCTCATTTAAAGTTGCATGAGCTAAATTTAAAGTCACATCTCCATGAAGGTAGAATATCAAATGGTTTGTTAATCTATGAAATTCTCTAAATTCCACCAATGGATTTATTCAAACCCTAACCTTTTCACCATTGTCAACCTTCTAGACTATCTAGTTTCCTATTGGGTGAAATATTAAGACAATTTCTTTCCAAGCTATGGAAACATTATGGGTGGTCTTATTTGTACTCCAGATCCAATCTTCAATATATAACCATGAAATGTATTTTTGGATAGTGATTTGGTTCAACAACCCAAGCATGGGAATGGGCCTCCATAAGCTCTTAATTAGAAGTGATTTCCTAAATCGTGAATAATTTTAAATCCTCAACCCTCCATATCTTTGGGTTTGGAGATATATTTCCATTTGACCAAATGAATACCTTATTTCTTTTTTTTCTTACCGATAAGATTATAAAACCTACCTTCCTTATTTTTCTGAGAACCCCTTTGGGAATATAAGCCAAGGACTGTAAGTAGATTGTAACGAAGTCTAACACTTATTTCACTAGGATCAACCTATCACCTTTATATAACCATCTATTCACATTAAATTAATACATTTTTCCACATTGGCTATGAGCCATTTCCAATCATGAATTGCATAATCATTAGGTCTTATAAAAAAGTTCCTAGATACTTAAATCCAATGTGAATTTCAACTTCTTAATAGCGAAAAAGTTGTAAACCTAAATTGATATGACCTTCCTTCACTCCATGGAAGGAGATATATGATTTTTGCATATTCAATTTAATCCCTGTAGTAATACAATATAAATCAAGAAATTATTTCATCTTATGAGAATCCTTCCAAAAACCATCATAAAATAGTAGTACATCATCGATAATAAGAAAACAAGACAACTAAATAGAGATTCCAATTAATATACCTATTAGGGAGCCTAAAAATTTAGTTTCTAGTAATACCCTACTGAGACCTTCAATGATAATAATGAAGAAAAATGGAGCCAAGGGACATTCCTACTTGAGTTCTTTTGAGGGTTTAAAAAAATTGGAGGACGACCCATTGATAAATACCACAAAAGACACTAAGATCAAATATTGCATGATCGAGATGATTATGGGAACACAAAAACCAATATGAATAAGCATTAATTTCATACATAATCAATTTCTTCGATGATGTGACTTTGAAAGGTCTAACTTAAGAACCATATCTGAAATATTTATTATTTTAATAGAATTCAACCCCTTTTACACCACTCGAGTTGCATGAAGGATTTTCCTAACATGGACAAAACTAAACTATTCATGGGAAATACCTTAAAAAATACTTTCACTGTAAGTGGAATTATTTTCGCTATAATATTGTATGTAGAGTTGCACAAAGAAATAGTTCTAAGTCCTTAAAATATTTAAGATTATCTCTCTTTAGAATTAGGGCTAGAAAAGCGTTGTTGAAATCACCCAACACACTCGTACTCCTTAGACTCCTCAATAACTCTTAAAAGATCATCCTCAACAATCTCATAGAATCCCTAAAAGAACTCAACTATCTTTCGATCTAGCCCTAGACTTTTGTCACTCTTAGAGCTGTAGAGAACCCTTTGCAACTCTGCGTTAGAAACTTATTCCATTAACCTTGCATTAGCTACATTATCCACAAATTTGGGGAAGAGAGAAGTCATCTTCACAACTTCCATAATATTATCTCATCCATCCTCCTTAAGGATCGGATCTAAGTGAACCAAACTAAGCATAGATAGATCTTCAAAGTGAATCACACTAGACATAGCTAGATTCACAAAATTATGAAAAAAAATTGATTTTTCAGCACCCTTAGCAAACCAAAGTGCTTTTCTCTTTAGCTTCTAGAGGCCTTATTTCTTTGCTAAAATTTCCCATTTACTTTGTTTCCAACCCCTTACTTGTTCCTTGGAAGCCTCTTCTAAATATCCTTCAATCTTAATGTCGCAGGGGACTAATACTTGATCTTCAATTAACTTTAAACTTTGATCATCTTTTATCCCTTTTCTCAAGTGTTCAGGAGGAGGTTTTTACACATCATTGAGATTAACTACAAATTGAATATTGGCAGTCTCTTTTAAGGAACAATCATAGTGTTTCCATTTAGAATGACTCTAGTTTAACAAATTCTCCTTCTTCTAGCCATCCAAAGTTGAACTTAAAATGGCTTGATGACTAGCTCTCCTTTGATGCAATCTAAAGGAAAACCAAAAAATGATCCAAGTCTCCACTTTCTTTATCCTAGGATCTAATTCTAGTTTTATTAGTCATAAAGGATTGTGGAATCAGAAAGTTGTCAAGTCTATTTGCCACCCTAGCATCATTGATTGTCATATTCCCCAGGTTAGAACAAGTTTAACATGTTCCACATACACCAAATTATTCTGCTCCATTTTATTTTAAGAAACAAATCTGCCAAAGGATCCACTCTAGTAGCAGGTCCTCAAATCTCATCTCGACTAGTGGTGAAGTTTAAACACCTTCCAAGAGTAACATTTTCCTTTCTAATTGAATCATCATCCAACAACCCTCCCCAAAACTCCACTCAATTTTCATATGGCCTTATAGACCTTAGTCACATGAAATTGTTCTCCTGACTCCAAGGTGGAGTTCTCCAACAATACCTAAATCATGGGTTACAAAATTAATTAATCTAAAGGAAGTTCTCTTGCACACAAAGACCTCTACAATTATTGGGGTTAGTCCAAAAACATCGATTTTTCTCCCGATAAACATGCCTCCACGATCAACATGTCCTCATTTTTATAATTGTAAATAGGGTTTTCGAAGTCATTCCTAAAATCTCCTAGCACATAAGGATTCACCAAATATTGACTAGTAGGAAGACCCCAACCTTTATCCTTTCTTTTTAATTGACAAAGACATGTTATATATCTTAAGATTAGGCTAGATAAAATTATCTCAGGGTTGAATATACTTTTCAAAAAGGATAGAGTATCAAGATGAAGCTAAATACTCACTGAGGGTCATGAGGGTCGCTTCCCCAAGAAGCTCCTTTGGCCCATACTTGATCAAATATGTGTTCCTTGGCAGGTCCTGAATGTGACAAGCAAATAGCCTTCTCAACAATTCATAGCTTCACTAGTTTCCATGCATGTCATCTAAATATCTAGGTGTACTATTATGAATGGTCACCATTACAATAATTCACATCTTTTACTAATTTTCCTTCATGAAAAGTAGATATTTAGGCTCACAAGTTTACCAATCATAAACCAAAACAAATTACATCTTAAAGTTGAAATTAACACTCCAAAATGCATAACACATCTTTTACTAATTTTCCTTCCTATCAAGTAGATATTTATAATATTTGGGCTTACAAGTTTACCAATTATAAACCAAAATGAATTATATCTTAAAGTTGAAATTAACACTCCAAAATGCATAACTGAAAAACTGATGTGAGTGTCACTGATTGTTTGCTCACAATAATTGAGAACCAATACCAACAAAAAAAAAAAAAACTCTCTAGATTAGGAGTATGAGAGATACATGATTAAACTTATTCTATTTAAAAATAAAGAACCATTTTAATAAAATTATTGTAATTCCAAATTAAAAGTCTTTCGAATCGCTACCTTAGCTAAGGCATCCAATGAATATTCATACAAATTTTAAGAGTTGTTTATAATTTCACATTAATTAATATCTATAGGATACTTTTAAATTGCTTTTTAACTAAGACATGAAGATGAGGACCCGTTCTACATTTTGAGCTTGAATCGAAAGGATAGTGATATTAAGAATCTACAATTGGAGTCATTTAATTTTGTTGTTTAGTTTTAAATTTAATTTTGTCTAGGTCAAATTTTCATAGAGTAAAAAAAAAAAAACTTTTCTATAATTTTGGTTGATTTAGAGTTATGGAAAATTTATAGGGGCATCGTATTTTCTATAATTAGATAGATTTAAAATTACATAAAATCCATAGAAACATCATTTAACCATACACAATATTTGGATCAAATAGAATTTTGATAATGCTTCAATTTTATGACAATTTCTTATAAAGTTTGTGTTAATAAAGAGAGTCTTACTACCACAATATTAACTTACTTATATATTAAAAATATTAAATGACTTTGTGATCTACAAATGAAAGTGTATTCTTGAAAATATTAGAGTGCATTGATTTCAATGTTGATATTATGAACAAATTATTTAGAGAAATCAAGTAGTTGCATTGATTTAAGTTTTAAGATAAAAAAATGAGTGGTGCACATTGATTTCAATGATGAGACAATGAAAAATGATTTAGAGAAATCAAATAGTAGCATTGATTTCAACAATGATATAACCCAAAACTATAGGGTGCATTGGTTTTTGTGATAATATTATAGTGAATAATGATTCAAGTCATTAATTGAAGAAATGGTACCAAGAAAATTGATCTGATGCATTCATTTCAACACTAAGAGAATGCAAACTATCAAGCAAGATGAATTAGACATTAGCAAAGTGTAAACCAATTTCAAAATGCATATTATGATGTTGTGAAAGATATTCTTAGTGATAATATGAAGTCCACAACTTTGTTTGATTGGATGTGATTTCTTTGTTAGTATTTGCACATTAAAACTATTATAATATTAAGATATATTGAAATATATACAAAGTATGAACAACACAAAATTGATAAGGGAATTGTTCCACCATGCAAAAAATTTGGATAAGGTTGAACTTTGATAATGTTTGAATTTTATGCTATATCCTTATAAAATTTGGGGTCAGAAAGAGGTCTTACTGCTAGAAGATTAGATTACTTATATATTACAAATAATAAATTGCTTTGTGCACTACAAAATGGAAGTGTATTTTTCGAGACAATAGAGTGCATTGATTTGAATGTTGGTACTATGAAATGTGATTTAGAGCAATCAATTAGTTGCATTGATTTAATCCATGACATAACACAAAACAATAGGGTGAATGATTTCAACAATGATATAACCATCACATAATTGCATTTATTTCAACAATGATATAACCAAATGACAGAGTGCATTGATTTCAGTGATAACAATGAAAAATGATCGAGGGAATTAATTTCAACATGAAGAAAGTGCAAACTATTAAGTGAAATGACTTGAAAAATAACACAATGTAACCCAATTTCAAAATAGATATTATGATGTTGAGAAAGAGATTCTCAGTGATAAGATGAAGTCCACAACTTTGTTTGATTGGATGTGATTCCTCTGTTAGTATTTTCAAATTAAAAATATTATAATATTAAGATATATTGAAATATATACAAAGCATTAAAACCAAAAACATGCTATAGAATGAAATATAATTATTTGGAACATAATAGGCTGAAGAGAGAAACTATTAATATTGCAAAGCAAGTGAGTCAGGGTACCAAGAGTTAAATGTTTGAATGGTTTTCAAAATCAACTTTCGTTATCATATGGCCAATATGAAAAGATTGAAAATATACCACATGTGGGTAAATTGGAAAGCTAACAGGTGTGGGTAAAAGAAAATATCAGTGGTTAGTGTGGATATCATAACTAGGTGAGGTGTTGTCGAACATGGTATCAGAGCCTATTTGAAGACCCGCTCCTGTTGTAGATTGAGATCGTCAAGCTGATTGACTCATCTCCATTTTATGTCCTTTTAGTACATTTCTGGGATGAGAGGACTATACCATTGCATCTAGGGCACTCATTTCAGTTAGGAACACTTTTCGTTTCACTCGAAAAGGTTTCCATTTGCCCAAGTTACGACCATTCCAGTCAAATCCGGAGGTATAAAGCCTGAATACGTTTTTTAATTTTTTTTGCAGAGTATCATTTTGGTTTTGTATTATTTATTTCCGGGTTTCTACTCTTTTAGATCTTCGTATGATCTTTTCCTCGTGCCCTATGCGATCTTGGAAAATCAGAAACAGATAGGAAACATTGCATCTTCCGGGTAAGCTAACCGAGATCTAACCCTTGTTATCATCGAGACACAATTTTTTTTTCTTGTGTGAAAATAGTTTTTTTTGAGCATNAAGTGAATCACTACAAGTAGCTTTAATATTTTATTTTAGAGTTATTTATTTTTCATGCAACTTTTATTTTATAAAGTAACTTCATTGTAAAATTGATCCCCACTTCTTCTTATAAAAGTTGGTCACTTCATAAAACAACTTACATTATCACGTGGTCCTTTGGTTACCATTTATGTCTTGTTTAAAAAGGACATAACTCTCACATACGAAGTCCGTTTTCAGTGTCGTTTTTTTTTTAAACCACATAAATTTTCGAGATCTTTCCATCCAGATCACCGGTTTCAGTTTTTAAATTCATATTATCTTCATATTTAATATGGATTCTACAAGTAATCTCTTG
>SNQJ01S0045815.1:75124-97754 GCA_010110895.2 Picea sitchensis
GTTATTCTAAAGATGTCAAAGGTTATAGACTTCTTCAACCACATTGTAATGAAATTATTATTAGAAGAGATGTTAAATTTGATGAAAATCTCTTGGCTTGCGAGCCTAATTCGACGATTGTTACTTCATCGACCTGTGAGCCATCTTCGGTGTTTGTTCCTTCTTTTGTTCATATTCTCGTTTCTTCTTCAGATGATGACAGTGAGGATAAAAATCCACCTCCGCCTACTCACCTTCCTCCAGATGAGTCCTTTGAACCTGAACCAACACCAGTTCCATCGCTTCCTAGATGGGTCCGTTCAACACAAGAAGTAGCTAGTGGTCTTGTCGGTGATCCTTCAGATCAATGTCGAACACATTCACAGTTCTAGCAAGCCTCTTCTCTTTTGGCTCAAGTTTCAGAGACTCTTGATCCAGAGACATTTGCAGAAGCTTCAGGTCATCCATATTGGGATACAACAATGCATGAAGAGTATCGTTCTTTAATGGAAAACGATACTTGGGATTTTGTACTTCTTCCAAAAGGAAGAAAACTTGTCAGATGTAAATGGGTCTACAAAACTAAGTATGCATAAGATGAAAGTTTTTAAAGAAACAAGGCTCGGTTAGTTGCCAAAGGATTTTCCCAAGTTGAAGGAATTGACTATAATAAAACCTTTTCCCATATAGCCAAAATGAATTCCATCTGCCTTGTTCTTTCCCTTGCTGTCTCACATAAATGGTAAGTCCATCAGATGGATGTTAAATCCACCTTCTTGCATGGAGATTTGCAAGAAGAAATCTACATGGAACAACCTCCTCGCTATGTCCAGAATGACTCTAGCCTTGTTTGTCACCTTAATAAATCTATTTATCGTCTTAAGCAAGATCCCTGAGCTTTGTATGCCAAAATGGATAGCTTTCTTATTGACACCGAATTCTCTAGATTCCATTATGATCCTAATGTCTATACCAAGAGAGTAGGAAGCCATCTCATAATCCTTGTCCTTTATGTTGATGACCTTATCCTTACTGGTAGTGACTCGAAACTTTTAAACCATGTGAAAACTAGGCTTAAGAAGCAATTTGAAATGATAGACTTAGTCTTTTTGCACTATTTCCTTGGCCTCCAAGTTTTGCAAACCATTGAAGGAAATTTTCTTTCCCAGTCTAAGTATGCTTGTGACCTTCTTCATCACTTTCACATGGACGATTTTAAACCAACCCCTTCTTCCTTCCAGTCTGGAGTCAAGCTTAGTGCCACTTGTACTTCTCCCGAAGTTGATGCCACCCTGTACTGTCAGTTAGTTGGTAGCCTCTTATACTTGACTCATACCCGTCCTGATATTTCCTTTGTTGTTGGTCTTGTTTCCCGATATATGCAAACACCCAATGAAAGCCACTGGAAAGTAGCTAAAAGGATACTTTGCTATGTCCATGGTACAGTTCAGGGGGGACTCTATTGGTTGGTTTCACTGATTTAGATTGGGCCGACAACCCTGATGATCGAAAGTCTACTGTAGGTTATGTTTTCAGCCTTGGATCAGGGCCTGTCACTTGGGCCTATAAGAAACAATGAGCTATTGCACGTTCTTCAACAGAAGCAGAGTATCGAGCAGCGGTAATTGCAAGTCATGAAGCCTT
The DNA here is from genome assembly GCA_010110895.2 of Picea sitchensis. Classification (NCBI taxonomy): domain Eukaryota; kingdom Viridiplantae; phylum Streptophyta; class Pinopsida; order Pinales; family Pinaceae; genus Picea; species Picea sitchensis. The sequence continues at coordinate 76,748 of SNQJ01S0045815.1, forward strand.
GTGGCTTCGACATATCCTTTAAGAGTTTGGATTCCAACAACAACATCCGACCATCCTTTGGTGCGACAATTAGAGTGCCATCAATCTTACCAAAGACCCAGTTAAACATCATCACAAAAAGCACATCGAGCTACACATACACTTCATCAGAAAGCTCATTCATGATCAAGTTATTGAAGTGCTCTTTTTCCCTACAGAATATCAAGTTCCAAACATTTTCACAAAGTCTCTTACAGAAGTGAAGTTTTCCAAACTTCGATCTATGTTAGGAGTTTAGGAAGTTTTCATTAAGAGGGGATAGGCTCTAATGCCTCCTTCCTTCTCCTATTGTGTCACTATTGCAAATCCTTCAATCCTATCCCAAGTTGTTCTTAAGGGGGAATGTTAGGATATTTAGACATTTAGGAGTTAGTTAATATCTAGTTGGTCTAATGTGTCGTTAGGTAAAAGTGTGTTTCTTTAATATGCATTAGTATGCATTTGTAGTTAGGAAATCCGACGGTCATAATATGTTCCTGACATAGAGTGATCCGACGGTTCATATTCTCTTCGATCTTAATGGCCATTGATCCGTGGCTTAACACCTGATTGGTCCATGATCTTTATTTAAAGAGCATGGAGGGTCATTTTCCGATGATCAATTTTGAGAAACTCTCTTGTAAAATCTCTCTGTAATATTTTTCTTTTGCATTAATAAACTGCTCCAAGTGGTCGCGTTGGCTGGCGGCGTGGATGTTTCCCTGTAGGGGTTTTACCACGTGAAAACATCGGTGTGTTGATATTTGATATGGTTATGTGAGTGATTACTGAAGGTGTTCTTCCTCTGCTGGAATACCTGTGTTGTCGAACAATTTATACACATTCGCTGGAATGTACTAGGGTACCTTAGGAGTCATTGACATCATTAGTGATTTCCCTCGCACTTGTTAACGGTATACATCAATGACTGATAAGAAAGTGGTTTCTACCATGTTTGACATCAAAACATCTATTCACATGGCTAGATTCGTACCACATTGGGATTGAGACAAAGACCCTAGGTTGAGCATTCACTCTAATATATGCTTTGCTTAGGCTGCGAAAGGAGATCATTTGAGCATGTTGATAGATATATTATCACATAGATCCACGTTGTATTGGTCCGTGGCTATGTTTTATCATCTCGTAGATCCACTGTTAATTTTTCGTGGCTACGATCAGTTCAGTTCATGGAGGTCTGGATCCACATTGAATCTTTGGTGGCCATATCCTTAGTCAATATTTTTCATGGATCCGCAATGTATTGACCGATGACCTTGCTTTGAGTCATCTCGTATTTTGAGAATAGGTATGCCTGCTTAGGAAATGGAACATATATTAATATTGTTTGTTGATTGTTTGCAACTTCTTCCAGGTTCTCCAACTCCACGCCCTTGCATTGAATAATTGTAAAGTGTTTCTACCATCAATTTCTCTTCTGAACTCACAATTTAGGGGTCATACTATTACACATCAAATTTCCACACCTAGGTACCTGACCCTAAGTGTCGCAAGTGTCATACAAGTTTCATATACACCTTGATAAGTGTCACATACACCTTGACACCATAAAATAACATATGTCACAATCCCTAATCGATGTGGAGGATAAATATATTATATGAAGGTCAAAATACTATGTGCACATGAATTATTATTAATATTCATGAAAAGGAAATTAATTTAGTGTGAGAATCCACCTCACATGTGGTTTCCTATTTTTAATGGGAGGTTGAGGATCTCATGGATGGTTGAAATATTTCCTCCTTAAAATCCATGAGATATTTCCTCTCTAAAATCCTTAAGAGATATTTTTTCCCTAAATATCTTGGAGATTCCATTTTAGTGGATCTGATGAGTGATCCTCTCCATGGTGGTTAAGCCTCCAAATCCTATATAATGAGGGATTTCCATGGAGAAGAAGAGGAATATTAGAGGTATCAAACTTATGATATTGGGAGAAAGATTTTGGTTATGATCTTGGGAGCATTGTGCAAGGGCTAGATGAGGAGAGCTTGGAGGATTGTTGCAACACCATCCATGGTTGTAAGTAATCTTCTTGAGTTCTTATAATAATATATGTTTGGCCTATTTCCTTCAAGTTTGTGTATGATTGCATAGGCTTGTCTTTTGTTGATAAGTTTAGTTTAAACTAATCTTGGTAGAATAGGACATGCATTGTCTTTGCTGTCTATTGGATTGTAGATCTCATTAAAGGGCTTGAAGATAAACTTTAGTTTGGACTAAGCAAGGACAAGCTTCAGAAAAAGGTACATCATACTTTCTTCCTCTTTTCCCTTTGACAAGTTTAACTACATTTAAATGAATGTTAGTGTCCAATGTTAGCATCTCTGTGTCCTAGTAATAGGGGTTTAGGATCCAAGAGGATATTCACCTGTCCGTAGGGGAATTTTCCTACAACATAAATTGACGAATCGACTAGGGATGAACATTGATTTTTATTTCATTGGATCGTATTTTCATTTCCCCCACCTTTTAGATCATTTTTCTTGTTTGTTATTGATCCCTTTGATTTCTCCTCTCTTCATTGACAATTTGACAAAATTTTGGCAATTATGGGTGATGTTTTCTGATTTTTAAGCCTCTGTTTTGAGTTTCCAGGAAGAGTAGCGCTTCCCTAGAGTGCATATCAGAGCGTTTATTGTAGATAAATGCTCCCCTAAAATGTTTATCATAGCACTAAAACGATTTGTGCCCTTGGAAAAGGGAGCGTTGATCTATTATTTTGGTGATTTCTGCCCTTTTCTGCTGAGTTTTTCCTAGTCTATCTTGTGGAGATTTTTTCCCAGAGTCTGTACTTTTGATTGTGTCTTTGTTTGGGTTGAATATTTGGTACTTATCACTTCTTTTGTTGTCTTGTTTGAGCTTGCAACCTTTTCCAAATTGCAAGATTGATTCTCCTTGTATTTCTTGGTTTGGTTTGAATCTTGCGAAGTTTTTAGTTATCTGACTGATTGAAAATGTATGCAAAGGTTTGTTGGTCTTAAGTTGTTTTTCAAATATTTCCTTTTTGAATGATTTGAGACTTTATGCTTACCACAACCTAGCTTGGTTTGAGAATCATTTGAGACTTTTTCTTGCTACTTGTTTTGTCAAGACATTTGAGTGATTACTCTTTCTCTCTATCAGTGTTTGTATTCTTCTCTGAACTTTCTTGTTTTCTTGAGTACTTGTCAATTGTCGCGTCCTTGATTGAGTGAGTTATCTTCATTTAGTCCTCGTTATCCCGTGAGTGCATTATTTTTTTGAAATCCTTTTTGCTTCGTGTCTTTTGTATCTGCATTCGACTCTTCCATTTTGATTGAAAGAAAATGAGTGTTAAAGGATTTGCATTTGATGTCTTTATGTATTAGAATCAAACAAATAAATATAGTTTCATTCTATTTGTTGGGTAGTGTATATAACTAGGTTGAATTTAGAAAATTGCATTTGGGAATTGGGTGCTTTTGTTGACGAAAATTGAACCTCTTCTCCATCCCGTATGTAGGATTCATTGAAGAAAAAAATTTGCATCTCATTTTTCTGCATTCTTTTGGAGTCGAGTCTACAACATAATCACTTTCAATTTATCACCATTGAGTAAACAACAACCCTAAAATGAATCACTTATGAAATTGATTAGAAACTTTTATATTTTTTGGTAGCGAACCTACATTAGCAAGTGTAGGGATTTGGAATAGGTTGTGAGGATAACTTTCCAAAGCCATCAGACACACATAGAATCTTGCACTAAGGAGCGGTAAATCCAATTGTTCGTATAAGCATAGCTGGGACCCCCCTCTCACACAGGGGTTACGCACGAGGTCGCGTTCGGGAGAGAAACAAAGATTATCCTTCCGAGGCATAACCGTTCGTAGTAGTCAGAATGTGTATTGGGGGATCTTCTTGAGGGACAAATGTCTTCATTTGGTCTTGGAGCTTCATGAATTCCAAATCATTCAGGGTCCTTTGGAGTTCTACCGGTCCACTTGTCCTCAGTTCTCTTGAAGGATTTCAGACTTTTTATCCTGACCATACGTTCGGACTCGACTGTTGAATGTACCCGCCCAGAGGCTGAATACAGGTTGGTGACCTTAGTATCCATTATATTTAGGATCCTTACACAAGGTGACGATGAAGGGAAGTCTTCACTATACCTGGAACAGACGTTGGTCAAACTCACTCGGGCTCCTTGGAGGGTAAATCCACGTTTATTGTGTGGAAGCATGCACCAAGGTGTAAGTCCGTTAAGCAGGTCGCCAACATAACTGATCCACCCGCTCTATCCCATCCCCTTCCTATATTGATCTCACGATGTTGGATTTCATCACCAACTAGTGGTTTCATTATGGGAAGGTTTGTTTGATTGTTTGCTTCTTAGATTTGTAGCGTTTGTTGTTTTTTTTCCTTAGTGGACCTTAGGTCGAGTCAATTTCAATGGTGTAAACTCCTAGGAGTACCAACAAAGGAACCCCTTTTCCTGGGGAGATTTTCACCTTTCGTTCTTTTGGAAATGTTGGTTCTTCGTGCATTTCCACACTGAGTCTTCCGAGACTCACGATCAAATTACCGGTTTGGTTGTTCCCCACTCCAGTGATCTCGAATCTTCCCAGTGCTTCGTATGCACATAATGATTCAGATGTAAGCACAACATCCACACATCAACCTCATGTCGACCTTTCTCCTTCTTCACCCATTAGGTCTCCTTCCCTTTTTCCTTGTTCATCTAGTGAAATCTCTAAAGTGAGTAGCCAGGTTGATAAGAAGAAGAAGAAACGGAAAGAGAAGAAGAAGAAGAACCAGAAAGGGAACAAGCCTCCAACCACATCAGATCATGTTGGATCCAAGCAACCAACTACGGTTAATCATACTGGGAGTGTTGATAAAGTCGACAATATTAAAATGAAGAATCCTAAACCCAAATTCCCTTGCAGTCTTAGTAAGGGTGACCACTTTTTGAGGGATTGCCCTGGTCTCCCCAAGATCTTAGAAATGTGGTCTTCCACATCATCATCCCCTGTGGGACATGCTGGTGATACCCCATCATCTAGTGACATTAAGATTGGTAAGAAGAATAGAACTGTCAAATTTCCTTGCTTGTTATGTGAAGGTGATCATTACTCTCACCTTTTCCCTCATATGGATGAGGCTTCTTATATTTTGGAAAAGATTCAACTTCCAACTGGTTATTGCAAGATTTATCCCAAACTGTCATTAGTTGATGGATTGGTCAATACGGTTCCATCCCCGGTCAGTCTGGTTGATTAGGTGGTCAATCTAGTTTCATCCTCAGTTGAACCACAAACCCAAGTGACTGATCCGATTCCATCATCAATCAACCCCACTCTTCATCTGAAAATTGAAACCTAAGTGATTTATCCAGTTCTTTCATCGATCAGTCCCACTCTTCATCTGAAGAGTGCCAAAGTGGTCGATCCGGTTCCTTCACTGATCGGTCCCACTCCTCCCTTGAAGAGTGAAACCCAAGTGGTCGATCTGGTTCCATTATCGGTCAGTCCCACTCTTCCTCTGAAGAGTTCCAAAGTGGTCGATCCGGTTCTGCTATCGGTTGATCCCACTCGTCCTTTGAAGAGTGCAACCAAAGTGGTTGATCTGGTTTCGTCATCAGTCGATCCCACTCCTCATTCAAAGAGTGAGAATGTCACTCAGGTCTACGTCGTTAATATTGATTCACCCGGTCAAGGGGGCAATACGCCCGTAGCAATGACACCTCTTTCAAGCAATCATATGATTTCTATTGATTTGAATAATTTGACATAACCCCGTCTTCCCTCTTACGTGCCTTTCCAAATCACCATACAGGTTTGTGATAGGAATATTCCTAACACTATAATAGATGAAGGTTATTATGTTAGCATCTTATTTGTGAATGCTTGGCAATCTTTTGGTTCCCCGCAGATTGTGCCTGTGACTCAGAATTTGTTGACCTTTGACATAAGATTTATTCAACCTTTGGGGTTCCTTCCTCATTTTCTAGTTACTCTGGGAGGAAAAATGGTCTACATCAATGTGATGGTAGTTCACGAACCCTTGGACTTTAACATTCTCCTTGGGAGAGACTATGTCTATATTATGAGAGCTTTTGTGTCCACTCTCTTTCGAGTGATGTGTTTCCCTCACAATGGAAACATAGTAACGATCGACCAACTTTCATTCATTGACCCTCATCTGATGGTCACCCATCCACCTTCTGTGAATGGTCCATACATGCTAGTGATGTCCGCCCCACGTCAATTATGTAACGACCTTCCCTATGCGTTCAACCCTGCACGAGAAGGAATCTCCCCCTTCTCCTGTCTTAGATCCGGTAGTTGACATGGTCATCTCTTTGATAGGGATATTAGAGCTAGATATCCCTACCCTTATCGAGGTCGTCGACATGTTTTCCTTCCATAGTGTTTTTCTTCCATCTAGTGAAGATCTCTTGGAAGCCATGCTTGACGTTTGTCCCTTGACATGTATTCCTTCCAGAGCATTGTGCTCTTGGAAGCCATGATCAAGGAAAGGTCACTAGCATAGTTTTCCTCTCTGTAGCAAGCTCATTAAAAAATGAAACATAAGCTATGAGCATAATTTTCTTCTCTGTAGCAAGCTCGTTAAAAAATGAAACATAAGCTACAAGCATAGTTTTTCTCTCCGTAGCAAGCTTGTTAAAAAATGAAACAGAAGCTACGAGCATAGTTTTACTCTCTATAGAAATCTCGTTAAAAAATGAAACAGAAGCTACGAGCATAGTTTTCCTCTCTGTAGCAAGCTCATTAAAAAATGAAACATAAGCTACGAGCATAGTTTTCCTCTTTGTAGCAAGCTCGTTAAAAAATGAAACAAAAATCTAGGGATTGAACCCAGAGCCATGAGCATAGGTTTTCTTCTCTATGGAAAGCTCGTTAAAAAATGAAACAAAAGCTACGAGCATAGTTTTACTTCTTTGTGGCAAGATCTTTAAAAAATGAAGCAAAGGTCTTGAGCATAGTTCTTTTTTTGTGTCAAGCTCGTTAAAAAATGAAACAATCACCTCTCCCGTTGAGTCGAGTCTTTTCACTAGATCTCGTAGATATCGAGTTGAGTCTTTATCTATATCTCGTAGATGTCGAGTCAAGTCTTTCATTAGCTCTTGTATTTGAACCTTCCTTTCATCCACCCTTATCCTTTTTCTCCATCTAGTACATAAATTGGTGACAACCTCAAAGTCGATGAATGAATTGAAGCTTGGTGGGGGGCATGTCTCCATCATTTGATTATCTTTCTGGAGTTATGTCGCTAGATTTTCAAGATGGGGATAGAGTACCAACCATCCATGGGTATCCCTACCTTTGGAAATTACATTGAGAATTTACAAGAATAAGTTTAATTTTGTTTCAAGCTTGTGTAAAAATGAAACCAATAACGAGCTTAGTCTTTGTTTTTTCTCATGCTCGTAAATACATGAGAATGTGACCGAGTAAACTTTTATCACTTTTTTGGACTCATAAAGGTTATACGAAAAAGGAACCCCCTGGAGTCTTCTTTAATCTCTTTTCAGACTCTCTAAAAATGAAAAGATTGTCGAGTGATCTTACTTCCTTTCACACTCGTTAAAAGTTTTGAAAGGACATCTTTCGAGTGGCATTTTTTTGCTTTTTCATCCTTGCGAGACTAAAATTACGAAAAAGGACAATCCTGAAGTCTCCTTTAAGTTATTTTCAGATTCTCTAAACATGAAAAACCACCGAGTTTCCCTTCTCTGGACTCGCTAAACTACACATTGAAGGGACCATATGGGGACGAACCCTTACTTCTTCCAGTTTGTTAAACAAAGGAAGATGAACTTGTTGAAGGTGAGTTATATCAATCATGTGTTATCCTCCTCGAGATCGTTAAATTAAAAAGAGGTACTCATCTAGTTAGGTGGGGGAAAAATTGAAGGAAGTGGGTCAAGTTTTTGAGAATCCTTTATGGCAGCTATTGTCTCCTTTGAACATGGAACCTGTTTGCGTCTCATCTTATAGCTGGGTAATCCACATGTCTTTGAGTCATACAAATTCTATGTGTCGCCATGATTTTTCATCTAGTTGAAGAGTTCTCTTATTGTCGTCACATTACATTCTTGGTACTCATCGACTCAATGTTGCCAAGTCAGTTGTCGTGCCTCATCATGTTCAAGGGAAGTTTCACTTCAAACCATCCATCTGCAGTATTTCCAGTTTCCATTTCATGTGTCACTCCATACTCATTCTATTAACCATCTTACATCATTTTCCTATTTTAGTTTCATGTCGATGATGGGGGATACATCAAGGCCCTCCTTCGATGAGTCTTTTCGTGTCGAATTCAACACATCATTTGGAAATTAGACTTAGAAACCAGTTAGTACCTTGGGACCTGCATGCCTCAATAGCAGACCTCCTCACTTCCGAAAGTAGGTTTACATCATTGACCTCTGATCGGATGATTCCATGAATGTTTGACTTTATCTAATTTATTCACATTCGTTGGAATGTACTAGGGTATCTTGGGAGTCATTGACATCATTGGTGATTTCCCTTGCACTTGTTAACGGTATACATCAATCACTGATAATCAAGTGGTTTCTACCATGTTAAACATCAAAACATCTATTCACATGGATAGATTCATACCACATCGAGATTGGGACAAAGACCCTGGGTTGAGCATTCACTTTGATATCTGCTTTGCCCAAGCTGCGAAAGGAGATCATTTGAGCATATTGATATATATATATATTTTCACATAGATCCACGTTGTATTTATTCATGGCTATGTTTTATCATCTCGTAGCTCTTCTGTGTATTTTTTGTGGCTATGATTAGTTCATTTCATGGAGGTATGGATCCAAATTTTATCTTTGGTGGCCATATCCTTAGTGAATATTTTTCATGGATCCACGGTGTATTGAACGACAAACGTTCTTTGAGTCATCTCGTATTTCGAGCATACGTATGTCTGCCTCGGAAATGGAACATATATTAATATTGTTTGATGGTTGTTTGCAACTTTTTCTAGGTTCTCCAACTCCATGCCCTTGCATTGAAGAATTGTAAAGTGTTTCGGCCATCGGTTTCTCTTCCGACCTCACACTTTAGGGGGCATACTATTACACATCAAATTTCCACACCCAGGTACCTCGCCCTAAGTGTCGCAAGTGTTGTAAAAGTGTCATATACACCTTGCTAAGTGTCACATACACCTCGACACCATGAAATAACATATGTCACAATCCCTAATCAATGTGGAGGAGAAATATATTATGTGAAGGTCAAAATACTATGTGCACATGAATTATTATTAATATTCATGAAAAGGAAATTAATTTAGTGTAAGAATCCACCTCACATTTGGTTTCCTATTTTTAAGGGGAGGTTGAGGATCTCATGGATGGTTGAAATATTTCCTCCTTAAAATCATTGAGAGATATTTCCTCCCTAAAATCCTTAAGAGCTATTTTCTCCCTAAATAGTTTGGATATTCCATTTTAGTGGATCTGATGAGTGATCCTCTCCATGGTGGTTAAGCCTCCAAATCCTATATAATGAGGGATTTCCATGGAGAAGAAGAGGTATATTAGAGGTATACAACTTATGATCTTGGAAGAAATCTTTTGGTTATGATCTTGGGAGCATTGTGCAAGGGCTGGACAAGGAGAGCTTGGACGATTGCTGCAACATCATCCATGGTTGTAAGTAATCTTCTTGAGTTCTCATATTAATATATGCTTGGTCTATTTCCTTCAAGTTCGTGTATGATTTCATAAGCTTGTATTTTGTTGATAATTTTAGTTTAAACTAATCTTGGTAGAATAGGAAGCATGCATTGTCTTTGATATCTATTGGATTGCAGATCTCATTAAAGGGCTTGAAGATCAAGTTCAATCTGGACTAACCGAGGACAAGCTTTAGAAAAAGGTACATCATACTTTCTTCCTCTTTTACCTTTGAATAGTTTAACTACATTTAAAAGAATGTTAGTGTCCAATGTTAACATCTTTCTGTCTTGGTAATAGGGGTCTAGGATCCAAGAGGATATTCACCTGTCTGCAGGGGAATTTTCCTACAACAGAAGGATAATGCGACGAGGAAAAGGTTGGATCATGGACCAACCATGTGCAGGAAGTTACAATGTGGAAAAATCTAATCCACTTAGGGTTAGGGTTTTGGGTCATTGATGTAAAGGTTTTAAACCATTTTTTGTAGTATAAATATGTGTTGTATGAGGAAGATAGGGGATATAATCGTATGTTATGTATTTGCTGAGTTTTGAGTCGTAGTTACTAGTTTTTGGTTGAGAGTTGAGTCAATTTTGGAGACTTATGGATTGTAACTGAGGTTCTGGTCACAAGATGTGGAGCTTGGTATGACACTGGCCGACCTCACCTATATTTGTGCATTTATGCACTTCTGATGTAATGCATGCAACATGAAAGTTTGATGAAGATGAATAAAGAAGAAGATATTGCCATATCTTTGTGGACGTAGCTTAGGGGGGTGAACCACGATAAAACATTGTGTCATTGTGTGGAATGTTGCTTTTTATATGATTTATGATGAATGGGTGAATGAATGAATGAATCTGTTAGAGTTAGAATGCAGAGCACACTGCATCAATTATGCTAGTTTACTATAGGATGAATGTTAATAAATGAATATGTCTAGATAATGGTAGATATGATGAATGTTGAAGTATAAGTATGCCTAACATCCCCATGAGAATCATCCCTTCCACGATTGTAGACATCTGGGTCATGCAATCAACCATAAGCCATCTTGGGTGGGAATGCACTGTGCACTTTGTGCGCAGTGTTTCCTTCTGGTCTCCAGAAGGGATGATGGTTTCTAGGGTTTTGTTGGAGAACTAAGGTAGAACCCAAGTCAGCCCATACATCCAACAAATGGTTTCATTGCCAGTTGGAACTCAAAAGATGAGATTGGGGGGGATTTGATGAGAAGGATAGTGGTAAAAGGGGATGTTTAGGCCATGGAATCCAACTAAGAAAGAGATTGAAAGATGGTTGGAAAAAAAAGAGCCCAAGTTTGTGCAGAAAGACAATATAAGCTCCAGGTATACACCACACAAGTATTTGCAGAGGTATGTGTTTATTGATTTGCATGAGACATTTTTCTGTTATTTCTAGAGTTTCTACAGGAGAGAATATTGAGGTTGAAGGATCCTCATCCAACTAATTGGATAAGGCCAATAGATTGGACTACTGATAATATTGCGCGGTTGGAAAGAGTCAATAATAAATTCACACGTGCAATAGATTTCTAGTTAGACAATATTGTTGCAGGATTTATTACTAATTTTGGAGTCGATACTGCAAGGTCATACACTGCTGCAGAGTAGGAGTTTATGAAGGGACCAAGAGGAAGGTACATTATATCACTTTACATGTCGATCAAGATTTTATTGCATGATAAAGGAGTGATGACAATGGAGTCAGACAACTAAATCACTCCGCGCACATGGGGGAACTAGGGGAAGCACTAAGGAAGATATGATATATGGAGAGGGATCTAAAGAGAGGCTAGAAGAAGGAAGAAATGGAACCCATTATGATGGATGAGGAATAGACCAAGGAGATAATGGATAGAGCGGGAGTGACATGCATCGAAAGACCCTACCAGTATAAGATCAATAGTAAAAATAGAGCAGTAGCGAAGTAGGAGGGCTTGGACAATGATGCGAAAGAGGTAGAGGGTCTCCGTGCGATGGGGCAAATTGAGGAAATCTTGCATGCCACATATGAAGGGAAAACCAGAGGTTAAGGGTCGGATGCAAAAGAAGGATTTTCATTCTAGATTTGAATTAGTGTGGAACCCACAACCCCATGTGCGACTAAGACATCTAAAGAAGAAGAAGCATTTAGAAAACAAGGTATTAGTGGTAGAAAGATTTTAGTAGGATGAGGGTCTAGTGGAAATTCAAGTAGAAGTATAAGTTCAAATAGTAGTAGTCAATTATCTACACCGCACAGAGGTGGTAGTACAAAAAAATTCACAATGGAAGAAGTGGATCCAACTATTCGATTACCAGAGTTCCATGGAGAAGGGTCGGAAGACCCATAGAAGAATTTGTTTATTTGTGAGATTATTTGGGAAGCTAAGAAGATTATAGATGAATATATAAAAGCGACTCAACTGGCTATCACATTCAGAGACCGCGCACTGTAATGGTATATGGGCCTTGTAGTAAACAATCCATAAGGAGCACCTAGAACTATCACAGATGTGAAGAAGGCATTGATCAATGAATTTCAACAACCAAGTTCAGAGGATCAGTTCATGAATGAGATGAAAGAGATAAAAAAGAAGCCAGGTGAGTCAGTTTGGGATTTTGTTCAGAAGTTCAAGAGGCTAAAAGGTAAGTTGAAGTATCCTATAAAAGATATGCAACATAAACACTTATTTGTTAATTCTTTATTGCCACATTTGAAGTATCCATTGAGGTAGTAGAAGTTACAAACCCATGCTGAGGCTTTGCAAGAAGCCTTGCAATTGGAGGAAAATCAATATAAGCATATAGATCCAGCTTTGGAAGAACTGAGAGCGGATATGAAGAACCTAACATTTTAGTTGAATCAGAATAAGGGAAAGGAGAAGAGGGAAGATGTATGGTGCACATTATTTAGAACAAAAGGACATCATAAGAATGAATTCCCCACATTCGCGTAGTACTTGGGAGAATGAATGCAAAATCATTTACCCACAGGAGGGCCATGGTGTGAAATATGTAGAACACATGGATATGAGCCTTATCATTGTCCCATGATGCAAAAGTTTCAAACAATACCCAAGAATACATTCTGCAACTTCTGTAAGTCTTTAGGACATGAATACAATGATTGTAGAACTTTTAAAATAATGAAGGAAATGATTCCATATACTTATAGGGTGCATGCTAAACTAATGCCATGAAAACTTGCATAGCAACAATATAATAATGTGTAGCATTTTACAGTGCAACTGTAGTATAATAATGCACAACAATTTACAACACCACCGCAATATAATAACGTGAAACAGTTTGCAACACCACCATGTTAATGCCCAAAAGTGAAACATAGGGTATCTTCTTGCAAATGGTTGCAACACCTTATTATTTAATTATATTTAATAATATACTAATAGGTGGGAGCACTTGTGTGACTTGTGTAACTATGATGAAGAGACGCAACTTATGTTTTATGTGCTTATGAGTTGGTTAAGATACGATCTCTACAATTTATTTGCTTTAAATCGTTGTCAAAATAATTGATTACACGATGTTATGGGCGAGGTGACTAAAGAGGAAATGATGTTGTCTTAATTATATCTCACAAGTATTACTATGCCACATTTAATTTAATGAAGAATCTACACTCCAGTTTTAATTTATGTATGGTGTATGGTATGTGGAATGGTTGTCACTTTGATTTCGAAATGGCAAGGGTTGCACACATTGTTTAAGTTGGAAATCTAAATTTGGGACTTGGTATCCCTAGCAAGGTTTCAATGTATGTTACATTGGGGTCTTGACAAAGGTTGGCGCATTGTAAATTTGAAACATGGGCAAAATATGGGGCATTCGGCTTTCATTAAATAAATTTGGAGTTAGTGGTTGATGTGTTGTATAGTTAGCTTTCTCATACTAGCCATGAATGAGAGTGTAAGTGTATATACGACATGCAATAAATGCACGTCGCTCTAACCTACCTCGAGCCCGTCAACCTAGCCATTTTTTGATTTTCTCCTTGTTGGTTTCTGCTGCTCCATTTTGCTCGGACGTGGAAGAGATATACAGGCTTGGTCATTTCTCCTTATCATTTTTACACTCAGGTATGGGGTTTCTTGCCGCTCCATCCATGAATATTTCACTCTGCTCTTTAATTAAGTCAATGATTGGCTCTTGAGTTTTCTCGCTGACTATGAATTTCCAAAGTTATGATTTGTGGAAATTTTGACTGTGTATGGATTATTAACGAAGTTTTGGTCTCTATGGTGTTTGTATTTGAACTATTCATATAAAAAATGTGGGTGTTTCTTACTGTATGTAGTTGTTCGTGCTTTACCTGTGGAAAGGGGTATCGTTTGGGAAATTCTCAGGCTTGCCTTGCCTCTGGTTTTCATTTGAGATTCTTCTTTTTCCGACAAGAACGTTATCACTGTTCATTACCTATGGGTTATTTGGAAAGTATGTCTATCATTTAATTGTGTGTCTCTCATGGATATCGTGCCCACGCCCTTGTATCAAATCTGTAAATATACATGTGGAATTCTGTGGTGGTATTAAGCTTTCTGTGCTCCTTTTTTCTAAACCCTCAACTTGGCCAACTTGTCCTCCTTCACTGCATTACTGTTGATAGTTACGTATCGAACCCTGTATTTGTAAAATAGGGTGGAAGGTGGCCAACCCATAATTTAGTAAAGGCACCGTTCATGTTCTTTTTGGTCATGGGTTTAGTTGATTATTTGTTGTGCGAAGATGGAAATAATGTTAATCCCACTCATTTTTTTGGTAATACAATATGTCACAAGAAAATATTTGGATCAATGGCAGCGTTGCAAAAATATTGTTAAGATACAACTTGCTGTGTTTTAATTCTATATGCAAGGAGCACCTCTGTGTATGAGTTATATACGCATTAAATGAGTCTTACAAACCATAATGAAAGGGGAATTGGAAGCATGGTTATTTGAGGTTTCAGTTGAACTATTGTTATACACCAGGAGCCCTTTTATGGACACTTCGTGGGACCTTGTAGTAATTTAAAAAATACTAGTGTTGTTATTGTAAGCCACAACCTGTCCACTCCTTGACTATTGGTTGCGATTATTATGATGTTGTGCATCCTCGAATCTATTGTGCGCAAGATATTTTATTATTGTTAAATATTAATGTGTAATAAAATATGAATTGATTATTGTGCAATTAAATTTCTAGGGAAAATGAGCAACCTTGAAGAGAAACACCAGTTCTGATTTTTTTATTTTTGGGAAACAGAGTGTTGAATTTCAATTTTGAAACAATAAAAGGTTTTGATTGTAAATTGACCTAGAAGATGGCATTGTTTGATATATTAGAACAATATCCGTGGAAATCCCTTCCATTATACCATTTTCCACACAATACACTCCCCTCATTATCCCAATTGCACTTGTTCACTCCCTGTTCTGTGATATTCATTTTTAAGAAAGGTCTATATGGAAATGAAGAAAAATTGAGGTGACAATAATTGATGATTGGTATTCTAGGATATGTTTAGATACAAAGTTGATTGTTTTTTTTATTGCTTGAATAGTATTCAGAAATATTTCCCCTCCATGATATCACTTTATGCTAAATACAATCCCTCCATACTCCCAATGATCCTATCAATTCCCTGTTCATGTGTAAATTAATAAATGGAAGTTTTATGGATGGATTACATGTGTCTTGTAGTAAATTATAGAGCCAAATCTTGATTTATTTAAGTGGAGTTTCATGTATGGGTTATTAAGAACTTCATGAATGACTAATTATTGTTATAGGATGAGTTTTTTCCGCAGGGGTAGTAATGACCTAAATAATAGAGGCAGGGGTAACTAGCATTGAGGTCATATGAGGCCTCGATTTTCTATTCACTTTGATGTTGATCCGCAAAAGTTGAACCAACTATTTCAAGATGGTTTCTTTAATTTTTTTGGCTATGGGATATTGCATCCTCAACTTGAAAGACCCCCTTTTCAACAACCTCAGAATTTTCCCGACATTCCTGTTCCTCCACATGTGTCGATGCAACCCGAACCTCTCGCAAATGATGGTTGGCGATAAATTGTCAATCAACCTGTTTCTCACCATCGTGGTTGGCCCACTGTCTCATTTCCATTACTTCCACCACCACCTCCAATTAATCCTAATGCACAAATTTCCCATGCTGTTTCACCAATGCAGTCTTCGCATGCCAACAAGAGACTGGAAACTGGTGTCCTGCAACCTGTGCTAGATAATGAAAAAAAAAACGACTTCCCACTCCATTCCATCCACAGAGTATTCCAAATCTGTGTCTTCACGTCTCCACCTAAAAGATGTCTTCTCCCATGTGATCAACGCAATAGAACCCCAAGGGTCTAAACAACCAAGGGCTACCCCAAAAAGGTCAAGATGAGACAACAGTGAGAAGAGGAAATATACCTCACACAATAAATATGGATTTTAAATGATTTTTTAATGATATTCAGTGATGGATATAGTGCTTAATGATTTTCAACATATTTTGGACACCAAGCTTTATTTTGGATATTTTTTGTGGATAAGATGGATATATTATTTTTTTGGTATATGGTCTTAAATTTTGCTGATATTTAAATATTCGACTTAAATCATATCCATGGGATCTACAAGGTTGTTATATGATCCAAATGATTAATTTTGTATTTTATATTTGATGATTGGAAAATAGAATGATGGGAGTCACAAGGGGTCCCACCTATTTAGTTATTATTAATTAGACCCTTATTTATATATTATTATTAATTATTTCTTCCCAAACTAATTAGTTAAGTTAATTTGAATTAACTAAAGAAAGTGGTTAAACTATCTCAACTTATTGAGAAAGAATAAAGGTTCAATGAGAGGAAGAGACAAGGGGAGAACATAAGGGGAAATACTACACTAAGGTTTTCTCTCTAGTTAGTGAGATAGCTTTAGTTTTCATTCATTTCTAAGTTTAATTGAAAGCCTAATCCTCTTGATGACAACAAGGTGTTATTGAAGGCAACAAGATTCAAAACTGAATCATCCATTTCAACAACTTGTTTTAAAGGTGCTTGATTTATCCTTGATAGTTTGTGTATTCTTGTTTGTTTATGAATTAATTTTCATGGCTGATAAAGAATATCTTGCAGAGTCAAGTGGCATCATTTTGTGGCAAGCTGATCTAGATCATTAGTTTTAGTTTTATTTCACTGTCAGGTTCTTTTTGTATGGTGCCCATCAGAGACTTCTAAATCTGAACTTGGTCCATACCCTCGCAGGGGTTTGTAAAAGAGAAATACAATTTTGTATCTCATAATGAAATAAAATCAAATTATTGTTCCGTCTCATACATGTGTTTTCATGATTTGGTTCTTCCTTTCACTTTTGTCTCCATGTTTACTTCAATGTGAAATCTGTATACATTCACCTAGCTTTGTTTAAATTTTAATTTTTACATTGTTACAAATATAAATCATAAAATCAGCCTTGACCCTTTGTAATTGATACTTGTGGATTGAGTGAAAGTTTTTAGGCTATAAACCCCGGGTGACATTGCCAACTATCTTGTCCTATCCAGGAAAGATCCAAAAATGATTGAGTAAAGTATTCCATACCTTTTCCTCAACATTTATTTGGTGACCATACTGGGGAGATCTTCCATATCTCTCTGGTTTATTGTATTCACAATTATCATTGAGTCTTTCTATTTTATTCAAATACACTTTGACTGATTTTTCTCATGACAATACCTTCTACAAAGCAGCCTAATATTGAACACGGTCTTAAAGACCAAACTAGCATTGCCTTGACCTTATTCAATACTATTATGAAAAATGCTAGTACCCAAGCTGAGCTTGAACACTCTTGGGAAGTGGTTGAACAAGATATAAGTATCCATGAATGTTGGGAATCCAGGCAAAGGCAGTCTAGAAAACAACAATAACCTCCCTTTTCCTAAGTCTTTGGTCTTGATTTTCATGTCCCCAAATCCTTTCATTTCTAGAAGAAGAAGAGGATTATCCTCTAAAGCTACTCTTATCATTGAAATAGGAAGGAGGAAATCCATTTTGTCAACCCAAGAAAGCACTCTAAGAAGGATTTTGTATGATTCTTCCAACTCACCTTTTTCATCCTTACCCATCACTTTCAAAATGACATCTGCGGGTGGTGCTAGTGGTGCTGGAGGTGCTTCATCAACCCAGCCTTCAGCCTCATCGATAATTGGTAGTCTATATAGTCATCAAGTTCCTATCTAATCTACTACCAACCTTACTAAAGTTATAAAAAAATATGAGCTTTTTTCAGTTTGAGGAATATGCTATGACCACCCCATGGAATGTATCTTCTCCCTTGAATATAACACCTGCTACTCATCCGTTATTCAAGTTTAAAGCACATCTTCCTAATTTATCAGGGAATAATATCGTTTCTACAAATGAACACCTAGTGGCATTTTCTAATTCTTGTCATAATATCATGGCTAACGATAACGATACATGCATGTGCTTGTTTTTCAATTCCCTTGAAGGAGAAGCAACAACTACTTTTTTTGATCTCCCTCCAAAAATCCTTTCCACTTGGGAAGAGTTGGTTTATTGGTTCAATTCCACTTATGGATAATCCAAGAGCCTGACCAAACAATTAATGGAATATAACAATATTTATTACAAAGATGGTGAGACTATTAATTCCTTTAACCTTCGCTTCACCAAATTGTACAATCAAATCCTTGAACTAATCCACCCCCAAAATCAAGCCGCTTTCATGCATTATTATAATGCGCTTCCCTCTCCTTATCGTCATAGGCTCGAAGAAACGACTATTGACAATATTGGCTCCACTCTCCACACTTTCCTGGAGTAAGAAGAGAAATTTGAAATAACATGTCTCTCTAAAGGAGATTCAGTCAAGAAAAGATATATGTCTTCCCTCCTACAACTTGTGCAAGATATGAACAATTAGATGATAGCCTATGAATGAAAGGGGAATGTTCCCTCACTTACTCCCGGGGCATCTTCTTCTTCCTCAATGCCTTTTAGGAATGCAAATGAGAACACTTTTTAGCCCAAATCCATTATGTCTCGCAGTTGGTGTAAATTTTGCGAAGAAAATCATGAAGAAAGTACTTGTGAAGTTAAGAAGAATGCCAGAGATAAAATCTTTGGCAAGAAGACCGAAACCACTATTGTTGTTCTAGATTGGGCAGAACTGGAAGATGTTATGATAATAAATACTAGGAACAAATATTATGCTCCTAAAGGGAAATACGATCCTCCTTGTACTTCTTCCACTCGAGCCTCATCTTCATAAGGTACTAATTTACAAACTGTCAAAATTCTCGAAAGTCAAGGAGTTCCTTCCCCTCTTCCCTCTTCCAAGTATAACATCCTTAACCAATTGGATAATATCAAAGATGATGCTAATATTTTGGACATGGTTTCCATCCCTGAACAACAAAAGCATATCAAGAATTTTATGGAAGGAAAATCTTCTACCATAGCCAACATTTTTCAAGAGGCAAAATAAGAGGATACCACTATAAATAAGATAGCTGTAAATAATTTTAGACACCCTGCAAAGAACCCTCCTTTTTTTATTTTTGTAAAAATTATGGATAAGATAGCCCATTGTTTCCTAATTGATGGCAGTTTGGGTCCAAGTGTAATGTCAAAAATCATCATGGAAGAGCTAGGCTTATCATGTACTATCAAAAATTATAGAAGCATGCTCTCCTATAATAGTCAACAACAGTCAACTATAAGTGAAATCAAAGATGTAACTTTAGTTCTATGTGCACATCTTGAAATAAGGACAACCCTCAACATCCAAGTAATCGACATGCCAGCAAGAAACTATTCTATTATCTTAGGAAGAGACTGTAAATCCCTAACACGTGGATATATTTCGCTTGATGGAACACACTTATCTGTTCCCCAGAATGGAAATAATATTATAGTCCTAAGAGAAGGAAGAATTTCACCATACATAGAGAGAATTACTCAACCAAATGTAAACTATATTGAGGAAGACTTAGGAGTGTACTCTATCTTTGTTGATGAGGGTGACACTACTATGGAACAAATTGATTTGGAATATGGTATGTGGAACATGCATTTCAATGGCTCATGCTCAAACGAAGGTAACAAAGATGGCATTATCTTATATTCACCTATAGGTTAAATTCACAATTTTTCTTATACGTTAGAGTTTTCTTGCACGAACAATGTCACTGAGTTTGAAGCCTTACTGTTAGGCATCGAATATGCTTATAACCTCGGTTGCGACCACCTTACAGTTTTTGGTGATTCTGAACTTGTTGTGAACCTTGTGCGTAAAATATATTGTCCTAGCAATAAGTTGATGAAACGCTATACCCAAGCTATTTGGATGCTTATCTCGAACCTATTATCATTTAACATCACTCATGTTAAGAGGGAACTTAATTCAATGGCTGATAGGTTAACTGTATTTGCAACATCTCCTACTCGACAACTTCTACCTCAAAGGCCTGATTTTACATTTCAATATTTCTATCTTCATCACATTCCTGATAATGTAGAATCATGGCAGGTTTTCCCTAATGATGAAGGCATCTATGCTTTCATACAAAATGAACATGGGTGTCCCTTGTATGCGATACAAGTACTCAACGTAGAAGGAAGTAATGAGTTGAATATTGAAGATCATATAGTGTTGTGGGTATTTAAAGATGTGTTTCCAAAGGAGGTATCCAAACTTCCTCTTAATCAATATCTCTATTTTTCCATAGACCATGCAACAAGAGCAGTACCTCTAAATTACCATACAAAATGAGCACACAAGAGTTGGTATAGTTAAAGGTGTAGTTAAAATAAAAGATGGATAATGGGTATATCAGGTTGAGTGTGTCCCCATGGGGAGCACTAGTGTTGTTGGTAAAGAAAAAATGTGGTACCCCGCAATTGTGTATTGACTATCGATAGTTGAACAAGATGACCATCAAGAACAAGTACCCATTTCCTAGGATTGATGATTTTTTTGATCAGCTCATGGGAGATACAATCTTTTCTAAAATTGAGTTGAGATTGAGATATCACCATGTCATGATTAAGGATGAAGACATCCATAAGAATTTTTTTAGAAAGAGTTATGGACACTATGAGTTCATGGTGGTTCATTTTGGACTTACTAATGCACCAACCACCTTTATGTATTTAATGAACAACATTCTTAGCAAGTATTTGGATAAGTTCATTCTTGTGTTTGTTGATTATATCCT
>SNQJ01S0045816.1:17483-32060 GCA_010110895.2 Picea sitchensis
AGCCCTCCTAAATAGAAAGAGCCCCCCATCGAGGTGACAGTGGGTGGGGAAGCTCCTGTTACGCCGGTTTTAAGCCTTGACTCAAGCTGCCTAAACCCTTCCTACAAACCGTGCGATAACACAGCCTACAGTAAAAAAGACAAATATTCTCAATTTGCCATACACAGACTCAGAAACAGAGCCAGAGCAAGAATATGAAAGTCCAGCTATTAAAAGCCCTAAACAATCCATGGAAATTGCACCAGACTGTGAAACTTTTACTCCCATTGATGAAGGTGGAACATCAAAGAGTAAAAAGTCAAAGAAATCACAGAAAATTAAGGAACTGAAAGAGGTGATTGCACAACAAGAGGTTTTAGAAAGAGTAATCAAGGCAAGATACAAATCCATATCTAACAATTTTGCAGAGACAAATGCAGCATTTGAGAAGTTGGCTCGTGAAAGTGTTAAAGACAAAAAGAGAAAGAAGAAAATCACCAAGGATTATAACAGTTTGTGGTGGTTAACAAAACGGCTTAAAAGGAAAATTAAGAAATTGAAGCAGAAAAGTAAGTCACATCCAGATCTACATGTACTGGCCCAGGTTGCTGTGAATATGCAGGGAGATAAATCAAAGGCACACTAAGTTTTTGGTAAAAAAACAGTTTTGGAGATGAAGTTTCCTTTTTGGCCAAAGACAGAACTTTCACCAGCGCAAAGGGTAAATTTACAACCAGTTCGCTGGTGAAAGGCAAAACTTTCACCAGCTAACCAGCAGATCATAAGGTGAATTAGCTGGTGAAAGCACAGAAATAAATTTTTGGAAAGCTAAGTTGGAGCGAGGAAATTTTGAAGTATTTAAAAAGGGTTTGGGAGCATCAAAGGATTAACCACCTAATCAAGAAACACTCAACATTAGAGATTCGTGGAGATTTTGAGACCAAATGCTAAATTGGTCAACTAAAGTTTCGGTTATGGTTATTGAAAGAGTCCAGCTACAGAAGACAGGTGCCTTTATCCTTCTACAACACAACAGAATCCTAGAGATGATGAAGTACAGATGTTAAGATCAACATAGAAGACAGTTCGAGTTCTAGGAACTAGTCTTTGCTTATCAATTGCATTTAGTTAGTTTTATTTTCTATATTTAGATACAGATCCAAGTTTTCAGGATCTTAAAAACCGATTGTAAAAGGCTATAAATGCCTATCTTTTCTAAGAGATAAGGGTTCAAACTGGGAATACATTTTGGCTACTGTATAGACCTTTATTGGATAATAGAATTACAGTCTCCTTTTGTTTTCAATATAAGAATTGCTCATGCATCTTGTTTATGTACTTTATCTCAGTTTATCTTAGCTTTTAAAGACCGTCATCTCTTTATTAAGCTCATAAACTTGAAGTGAAGGATTTCTTACGACCTTGTATTAAGCCCTACACCTAGTTGTATTTGGCAATCAAGATTAGTATTCTTCATCCCCTCTTTAAAATATCTGATCTGATTATTGTTTTCTAAAAGCACTGTTTCATTTGAAATGTATGATGAGTTGTCTATTACATTAATCATTGAGTGATCCCATTGTTCCAAGCACACCTACATATCATATTCTTAAGTTACCAAGCACCTTTGGTCTACAACTACAAAGGGTTTCTTGGAGTGATAACACCCTCCACATCGTCGAAACGCGAAAACCCGGGGAGTCGATTGGATGTTAACCGTTGGGCACGGGGCGGAGGTCATATGAGTCAGGAGTGAATGTAGGAGCTAATGGGAGCTAGGCTCTGTTTCGGGGTTCGGCAATTCGAAGGACAAGGAGCCTGGGAGAGCTCGCATGCAGGAGTCCCAAAACCCTGAAACGCGAAAGGAGTGTTGTTTAAGCCTTGGGTCATAGCCCGAGGTCACCAGATAAGAAGGGGCTAGTTGGAAAGGAATCAACGTCGAGGTGTGTGTTGGTTCAGAACAGAGAAGAGCGCCGAAAAGGGGGTGAGCGCGTAGATTTTCTCAAGGCTTGTGCCAAAGGACGAAGGGACCTGTGGATTCGTTCAAAGGGTTCCAGCAGGAGCCCGAAGAGCCATTTCGGCTCAGGGAAGAGAGTGATCCAGAGACCGGGAGGTTAGTGGACCCTGCTGAGGTAGGGGGTCTGCATCATGTGGTATCAGAGCTGATATTTTTTTGTTTGCAGATCGCAGACAAAAGGAGGACGGTGAGGGGATACAGTCTGATACCATCAAGTGGTATCAGAGCTGATATTTTCATTTGTAGATTTCAGGCGAAGGAGACAGAGAAGGAAGACAGAGTGTTGATGCTTTGTGGTGATTGTTGCAAGGTGTGCAACAAATGGTGGACAACCAGGTGAGTTGTAGGAGGACATGGAGATGCTCTCAGACGTAGAGTGATCCATATGCTTGCCAGGAGGGCAGGTGAAAGATGGAAATGGCTACTGAAGGCCATGAGCGTGGTGGAAGAGGAGACCACCAGCAGATGAGTAAAGCAGAGATTGACAAGGAACTCGTTGAGATAAGAACGAGAATGGAACAACTGACATTGAAGATGCAGTAGGAGGCAAAAGTACACTGGAGGTACGAATGGCCTCTGAACAGGAAAGCCAAATGGCCTGTTCAAAAGTTGTTGGCCAGGAAACAACAACAAGAGTTGAGGAAGTGGCTAAGGTATGCTGAAAGCCTCAGTGACACAGAGTTGGTTTGCATCTGTGAGCCATAAGTCGGAGAAACCCTCAGTGATGAGGAAGAGGGATCAGTTTCAGATCTCATAAACTGCCAGGAGGGCAGGGATGAATTTTCGAATTGCCAGGTGGGCAATGAAATGAGATCATTGGAGGATCTCATAGACTATCAAGAGGACAGCCATGGAAATTCATATTGCCAGGTGGGTAATGATATGAGATTAGCAGATGATCTCATAAACTGTCAGGTGGGCAGAAGTGAACTTTCGAGTTGCCAGGTGGGCAATGGAAAGAGATCAGTGGAAGGTCTTGCGTACTGCCAAGGGGGCAGTGGTGAAAGTTCAGATTGCCAAGTGGGCAATGAGATGGGATCAGACAATCTCATAGACTGCCAGGTGGGTAGCAAAAAATTCCCAAATTGCCAGGTGGGCAAGGGGAAAGAGATGAGACCGTCTGAAAGTCTCATGAACTCAGAGGAGAGTTCAGATCAGCAAGGAGTGCTGACAGGAGAGAATCAGAAGAGAATTCTGATCATTGGAGAAATAGAGGTGTTCCTACCAAGCAGCCCAGTTGAGGCCAAAGCATGTGTTGCAAATGCAACAACAACAGGAGGACAGCCAGCAGAAACTGTCATGGAGGAAGAAATGGAGCAGACACTGACGTTTTCCCAAGAAGCAGAAGATGAGCATTCAATAGAATGGCTCAAAATTTTCATCCAAGAAGCTGGACAAGAAATCACTGCAGTACTGGAAGCTGGAGAAGAAGAAGAAGAAGAAGAAGAAGAGGAAGCAGACAACATGGATTTTGCTGACCTGTGTGAAGAATTGGAAGCCCTGGAAAGGAGGGTGATGGTGCAAAGTTTGCACATCCAACAGGCTAAGCTGGAAGTAGGTAGTAGAACATACTAGCCTGGGGAGAAGCTGGAAGAAGCTGGAAGTATGCCAGGAGGAGAAATGGCAGCAACAGAACTGCCACAGGAAGAAGCTGAGCAACAGTTCAGTGAGGAGACTGCAGAGCTGGAGTCTGCAGCAGAGTTGCCACTTAGTGCCACAAAGAGAGATAAAGATAGCAGGGGAGATCAAGCAGATCTGCCCATTGAGGAGACAAAAGTGCAGCAGAGAAGACTGCATAAGGAGAGCCAGCCACTGGAGCAGTTGGACAGGGTGATTGAGAAGATCAGGAGGTTGATGTTGAGGTCAACACAAGAAGCAGTCAGCAGGAGGAAGTTGAACAACAAGGAGCCTGCAAGAGCAGCAAGGAAGAAGAAGCAGCAGCAGCCACAGCAACATAGTTGGAGAGGAGCCGGAGGATAGCTCCAAGGGAAAGTTTGGGATCCAGGTGGATTTCAACACTAGAGAAGAGGAGCTCATGAGCAGGAGCTCATGATTTTTCCAGCTGAGGAGTATGATGCAGGAGCATCGCTCCAACTCAGCATAAGCGCCAGCTAGCCAGCACATCCAGTGCGCATTCATGAAAGGGAGAGGCACAGCCCTCTCGTTTTTCAAAATTTGAATTTGAATTTAATGTTGTAAGGCTGATAGAGACCAGATCATGCCTTTGTACAGGTAGTGGTTGAGGTTTCCTTTAATGGTTACCTGCAACTAAGTCCAAATCAGTCAGGTCTGCGACTTCCTTTTGTGTAATGTAGCCGTAGGAGTAGGAGTCGCTCTGAGATAGCGATAGCACAGAGGCGGTGGATGAGGATAAGCTCAAGAGAGCCCTCTTTTGTAATGAGTCTCTCGAGGAGTAGAGTGGAGAGGGAGAATAGGAGAATTCTCAGGTAGAGAGATCTCGAGGGAGAGAACTGAGACTCTGTAGCAGTCCAGTTTTTGTAAAAACACATTTTGTATAGACATTTGGAGATTAATACAAAGAGCAGTTTTTCCTGCCCATGAATTGTCTGTGTATGTTTATGCATTTGAATGTCACTTGTATGCTGTAGATACAGGTTATAGATAGATTTTACTATCTATTTGTGAGTTTGTCGGTTTCTATCTGGGTTCTTTAGGCCGTGCAAGGAGTGCACAACAGAACATTGGAAGTTTTGTAGCCAGCGCAAGGAGTGCGCTTCTGAGCTCTGCGGAGTTAGAAAGAATGTGCAAGGAGTGCACACCAGAAAGATTCATAGACTCAAGGAGGAGCCTCAAGGTTGTTGAACACCTTGGAGGACGAACTGTGCAGGGGAAGGCACAGAGAGAAGACACAAAATCTCTGGAGATTCTATAGAAGCTCTGCCAGGCGGGCATTGAGCCAGTGCAAGTGTGCACGAGAAGAACTCTTTGTCAAGTTCGAAGACAACCAGAGTTACTGAACACTCTGTAGGCTCTGCAAGGTGTGCATTGAGCAAAGGAGCGCCAAGAGGGCGTGAAGCAATTCTTTTCAAGAAATACTTTGGACCTGAGATTGAGGAAATCTCAGCAGCACAAGGAGTGTGCGAGGGTGGACTTATTCTAAGTCCCGAAGCTCAGGAGGAATAGTGCCTTTGCGCACAGAGCAACAGAAGAAAGGAGCAGAAGGTCGAGAAACCTTTCGAGGTTTCTGAGTTGACTAAGCTCAGAAGGGGAAGCATTTCTATAACGCAGACGAGACCCAAAGGAACCAAGCTCGCAAGGGAAGCATCGAAGGCCGAGACCTTCGAGTGTCGAATTTCTTCCAAGGGAAGGGAAGAGGCGCAAGCTCAAGAGGAGGAGCACAACTGTCGTTGGATCGACACTGGGAGGAAAGATCTGGACCGTTGAATCTACGACCAGGCAGACAGGAGGAGCGCACATAGGAGTTGATCAAATCTAAGCCATCAGATCTGGGAGTGAGGATCAACATCCGTTGATCTCGAAGTAAGTGGCGCGCATTTTAAGTTTTCGACATTTCACGGACCGGGAAACATAAGAGGGAGAGTCTTTCGACTCCCAGAGACGTGAAACTGCGAAAACGCGCCAGCCGTTGGATCTGGAGCGCAGTGGCATGAGAGCCACTGGATCAAAGATACGTGCACGGGGTTTAGTCCCTGGGAGACACACAGAAGATTTGATCTGAGCCGTTAGATGTCGTACAAGTAGTCACAGTCCTTTGGACCAGGTGAAGTTGAACGGAAGATAATGGTGGGACCATTCAGAGTCTCAAAGCATGGGAGGAAGGATCTGAGTCGTCAGATCTCACATAAAGGATAGATAGCCATCGGATCCGAAAAGAGGAGAACAAGGTTTAACCCTCGTAGAAGTAAAGGAGAGGACCCGACAAAATCCTGAAAGCATCGTGACCGGCCACAGGAGGACACGTGGCAAGCGGTCAAGATTTCGGGGAAAGGCCCGAAAGATTCGAACCGTCGATCACAGGTAGATCTTGACCGTTGGTCCACATCGCGATTTCAAGTATCGCTAGTTGGAAGGACAAAGGTCCTTGTCTCCCAAAACCTCGAATCGCGAAATAGCGAAATAGCGAGGACGGACGTGGACCGTAGATCTCCGGGGTTATTGTGAGTCGTTGATCGAACACCAAGACATTTCGGCAACCGGGGATTCGAAAGACAAAGGAGCGGGACCCTTGCATCGTGATTCCCCGAATCGCAAAACCCCGAAAGAACCAGGATCGTTAGATCAAGGAAGGCTCAGAGCTGTCGATCTTGTAGTAGATACGATTTTGGACTTTCGGCAACCGGGAGTTGGAGGGACAAGGAGTTAACCCCTCCACATCACCGAAACACGAAAACCCGGGGAGTCGGTTGGATGTTAGCCGTTGGTCACAAGGCGGAGGTCATATGAGTCGGGAGTGAAGGTAGGAGCTAGTGGGAGCTAGGCTCTGTTTTGGGGTTCGACAATTCGAAGGACAAGGAGCCTGGGAGAGCTCGCATGCAGGAGTCCCGAAACGCGAAAGGAGTGTTGTTTAAGCCTTGGGTCATAGCCTGAGGTCACCAGATAAGAAGGGGCTAGTTGGAAAGGAATCAACGCCGAGGTGTGTGTTGGTTCAGAACAGAGAAGAGAGTCGAAAAGGGGGTGAGCGCGTAGGTTTTCTCAAGGCCTATGCCAGAGGACGAAGGGACCTGTGGATTCGTTCAAAGGGTTCCAGCAAGAGCTCGAAGAGCCATTTCGGCTCAGGGAAGAGAGCGATCCAGAGATCGAGAGGTCAGTGGACCCTGCTGAGGTAGGGGGTTTGCATCAACAGACACCAACAATGCAGCAAAACTCCTAGCTTTAGAACATGGTCCCTGTATTGCAGCAAGAGAAGGGTATGGAGAACTGATGGTATAGGGGGACTCAATGATCATTATTCATATGCTAGGAAAGCTTCTGAATGGATCGACAATCAACAAAATATCAATGGGATGGAAGCTTGAAAAAGGCCTTGAAAATCTTCAAGCTTCGATACAGCAGATTGATGTGGTCATCCCTCTACAAGTCCGCCGCTCTACCAACAACCTAGCGAACAAATCGGCAAACAAGGGAATATTGAGATAGAATCAACAACTTGACAGGCGCTGGGAGCCTCAGTTTGAAGATTCTTTAGACAAGGTGTGTCTAACCCTAGCCACAAAAGACTATCTGCCCCCGTATGGGGTGACAACATGTCATTCCCCCACAATGAACACAACCACCCATGAGACACATGGCTGGAGGGCACAACACACGATGTCAGCAATGGCACTCGGACCGAACCCAACCCACATGTGCATTAATCATCTGGATCCTTATCGAGGTGGTGGCAGCAAAGCATTCAAGCAACACGCCGGAGAAGTTATTAACATGGTTATTGCAGGTAACGGGGGATTCGACCCTCAATGTCAAGAAAACCCCATGGATGTAACATCCCCCTCCTGTCTGGATAGTGCAATTAACAACATGGCTTGGAGCCGAACCAACGACAGTAAATGGGCTCTTGGGACCTGGCTTTTGCACGCAGAGCCCATGGGGACCGTGTAGAAGCCCAACAATTCCGCACAAGCCCGCATTCTTGTTGGTCATCAAAGAAATAAAAATGCAGTAGCAAAAGAAATCTCTTGGCATAACGACCTAATAATCATCCACATCTGCTCCAGTTCCTTCCTGCAGACTCCCTGGTCCCCCCCTGACAACAACGACATGAGACCTTACCTACATTTCATGACCAAAAGAGGCCCTAGCCATAGAGGTCTCCACTTAGGGCAACATCTTTTGGTCCCTCGTACTCGGCGAGAGGCCATGGTTGCGGCCGACAATTATCAGACCCTCACACCCCCTAAGACCAAGTCAAGCTGGAACTAATCGAAGTGGAGGCGCGTTTCAAGCGCGACCTGGTGAACAAGGAAGCTATGGACAAGGAATTCACCAAATGGATTCCAAATATGGGCACCTCCCACTCTAGGGAGACCAAGTATCACAGGACCATTGACCTGTATTGGCATGTCAAAACCCTGCTGGGAAAAGTGATTGCGAAACGAAGCGTGGCATTTGGTGAGATTCTCCTTGAAATAGAGTACCTCCAGTTGCAAATTCGAGCAATCGACTAGAAAATTGCCCTCCTTGTTGAGCACACGATTGGCCTGGACCTGAACGAGCCACGAGATGATTAGCCTCAGGTTCATGAAGCCTCTCGACCTCCACCCCCTCACTTGCTCTAATGCTCTCATTTTCAATTTTGATTTTGGTTCTCACAAGCAATTCTGCTAGTATAGACCAGTATGCTTCTCTCTCTCTCACCCCTGGCAGCATAATCTTTTTATATACCCCTGTAATTTTGTTACTAGATACGAGCTATGGCAGAAAAAACTCTCATATCTCTGTAATTATGTTTTTAGAATCTGGTCCTATTAGGAAAACTCTATGGAAATGACTCAAGGATGTTGGCTTCATTGGAGCTAGCCTGGTTTCCTGGGTGGCAGGCCAGTTGCATGATAGATGTAAAAAAAAATTGTGAATAGAAATTTGGTAGTTAGCTTACAAAAAAAAACATTGTTCAAAGAATTGTGAGGCATGACTCCTAGTTGCACAACCAGACACACAATAGACATGCAATAGAGAGTTGTTCTTCCCAACAAGGTGTTGCATTGAACTTCATTGTTAGAGAATGATGAGATTAGGATGTCAATCCAAGAACTACTGGATAAAAGACATACCTACCCCAACTTGTCACCATGTAGAGTAGAGATTGTGTTGGTTGCAAAGAAATACAGTACATGGAGAATGTGTGTGGATTATCATCTTCTTCACAAAATTACCATTAAAGTCGGATATCCATTGTCGTGCATTAATGACCTACTATATTAACTCCAAGGAGTGAAGTTTATAGTAATATGGATATAAAGTATGGTTATCATCATATCTATATCAAGCCAGAAGAAATGTGGAAGACAACCTTTAAACACACCGAGGATTGTTTGGATGGTTGATTATGGTGTTTAGTCTTACTAATGCCCCTATAAAATTAATTGGAGTGAGCACAGTGGTAAGACCATATCATGACTTATTTGTGGTTGTGTATTTGGATGACATTGTTACATTCAACAAGCATGGAAATAATCACTTGCACCATCTTGACCAAGTATTTACAGCATTGTGCAAAGAGAAGTTATTAGTCCACTACTGAACATAAAAAAATGTATATTGCAATGGTTCAAAGGCCTTACAGAAACAATATGGTGTTACAATAATATTCAATAAATTTGTTTTGAATCTTGATCTTCGAGGATTGCATATTTCGAAACACTCTCTTTCTTGAGGAAAAGCTTTCAGTGAGTAAAGACTAACAATTTTAGATCCCAGCCTTGAAGAGTTAAAGTAGCTCAAAAACCACTATGTGAGCTTATGCATAATTATTATTCTTTGTCCCTAAACCTAGTTTATAAGTATAGCCTTGTCTTTGCAACATATCAAATCCTTTTTTTATCTTTGTTGTAGAAGAGGAATTAGAGTTTGTCAATGCTGCATAGGCTTTCAAGGGCTATTTCTTGGCAACTTTAAAATAGTCAATGATGTGATGCTATGAATTTGTTCACTTTTTTCCTTAATTATCTCTAAAAATATTCATTACTAAACTAAATATGTTTAATATCTATATATTTTATAATTGCTTTTACAACATAAATACTTCTTTCTATGTTATGCTTAATAAAATAATCAATAAAGTCAATAATATTAATAACATCCTACCATGAACCCCATTTTAATAAGGCATCAATCCCTTCCGAGATGTTATTAAGGGTAGGCCCTAAGAAGCATGTTCTTAAACAACCTGGCATTGCATTGAATTTGTCTACAACAGAAATACAGTTCAACAACAATTTTATCCATGGGCCCTCGTACCTGCACACCAAATTGGTGTATGAGACCTCCTTGTTTGTGGGACAAGGGATTCCCTTCCGCCCAGCGATTTCACTGGTAAAGTCTACGAAGGTATACATACCCCGAAGGTATACATACCCTACCCCCCTCACTGGTAAAGTCTACGAAAGTATACATACCCTACCCCCCTCTGGATTTGAACCTGTGACCTCTTAAGAGGAAACACATGTTCTTAACCATTAGACCCACTCAGGCTGTATACGGATACCTAATAACATCCTACCATGAACCCCATTTTAATAAAGCATCAATTCCTTTCGGGATGACATTATGAAGGGCAGTCCTCGCTAATACGAAGCATGTTTCTAAACAACTTGGCATTGCACTGAATTCATCTACGAGCCCTTTGAAACCCACCGTTTGCTTTTCCCAAATCGATCAAAAGCCCAGAATTATCATCTCCATGAACTCATCGCACACGACCTATTTTACGAGGAGTCATGCTTTAATCTATCGATTTATAGGTGTATGGCCTTAGGAAATGTATAATTGGATTGATTCCACTTGGAAAGTTGAGGGGTCCATTGACCTGCTTTATGCGCACAAGGAATTCTTCGTAGTATTTTTTCTCAACTTGAGGACTGATAGGCGATCTTTGAAGCTGGCCCTACTTTATCAATTCCGTTGGTTTGCATGTGAGGATACTGCACACAGCTTTTTGACCGTTCACATAAAGATGTCGGTCAAGCTCTTCTATTGCTTTGATTGTACTCTCTTCCAAATAGTGTTTTGGAAAGAAAAAGTAATGGGCACACTACTTAGCTGTGTCGGCGCATACCACTCGAACAAAATTATGTACTTACTAGCACAGCCATGTATGTACTTACTACTTTTGGCCCTGAAGTGAGCTGGTGAAAATGATAGGTATCGGCGTTTAAAACCAGACGCAGTTAAAACTAGTTCAAAGCTAACCCAGGCGGGAAAAAATACAAAGAAGAACGCGGCACTCAGTTCGGAAAACCCTATGCTACAGTAAATAATATTATTATTATCAAGTTTATGTAATAATGCTCGAGTTTGTGTTCAGATGAATTGTCGCGTCCCTTCCCAGAATCAGTTGTTCTTGTGTATCAAAACCGAGAATTAACTCAAACTATTGACATAGAACAGATTAGTTTTGAGAATGAACTCAAAGTATTGACATAGAACAAATTCCCTTTCAGTGCTTACAGTGTCATAAACACAGGCTTCTGGCCAGGGATTGTCCCCTTGTTCCAACAAAAGTTCCATCCCTGAAAAGTCATCCAAAAAACCAACAGATGCTTATGGTTCACGGTGGTAGGACAAAATGTCAAAGGGAGCAAAAAGAAAGTGGGATAAAAAGCCTGTCGAAGGGGCATCAGGCTCTGGGGGAAACAAATTTCATGCCATCGGAGGGAGAACTGAGGTACACCTCCCAAATTCAATTACTACAAGCAACCGGTTGTCAAAAACTTCGACAAATCCTGCTCTCCCTTGCCATTCTAAAAAATGGACATCAATTATTACTCCTCTTCAGGTAAGCAAAATGGAATATGAACACCCTGAATATGAGCGCCGAAAGATGAAGACTAAGGAAGCCATTGATGATCCTGCAAAGGGTGAAATTGTAGCTCAATCTTTGGGTGCAATCGTTTTGGCATCTGCCCCCTTTAATTTAGGTATTAAAAGTAAATGGATATGGAAAAACTCAACAAGGAGGAGATTTTGGAGAACCTTATTGACAGAGAATTGCCCCTTACCCGTTTTGAACCCCATGTGTTAGAGAACTTCTCGATTGACTCTCTTTGCAAGCTCTAGAGGAAATTTCCATTGGAGAAGCATGGAGGGATTGCTTCTCCAATGGAATTTCCTCTGGAGCTTGCAAAGAGAGGTGAAGGTTGGAAATATGTACCTTTTTTTTCCATCCATGTTTGTAGTTGTTCTTATTATCTTTTTAAGCACGGATAATTGGTTGGATGTACTATACATTGAACAAAACAATCAAGGAAAGTGAATAGATATGCAAGCAGATTGTACACCAGGCTCTGGGGGGAACAAATTTCATGCCCTCGGAGGGAGAACTGAGGTACACCTCCCAAATTCAATTACTACAAGCAACTGGTTGTCAAAAACTTCGACAAATCCTGATCTCCCTTGCCATTCTAAAAAATGGACATCAATTATTACTCCTCTTCAGGTAAGCAAAACGGAATATGAACACCCTGAATATGAGCGTCGAAAGACGAAGACTAAGGAAGCCATTGATGATCCTGCAAAGAGCGAAATTGTAGCTCAATATTTGGGTGCAATCGTTTTGGCATCTGGCCCCTTTAATTTAGATATTAAAAGTAAATGGATATGGAAAAACTCAACAAGGAGGAGATTTTGGAGAACCTTATTGACAAAGAATTGCCCCTTACCCGTTTTGAACCCCATGTGTTAGAGAACTTCTCAATTGACTCTCTTTGCAAGCTCCAGAGGAAATTTCCATTGGATAAGCATGGAGGGATTGCACCAGGGTCTAAAGAAAATTATGGGAATCTAGGTATCATGGTGATAAAACCATCTTCCACAGAAAGCTTATAGGTGGGCGTGCAGCGAGGTAGAAAATCCCTCATCGAGAATGGGAGGAAATAGCAGAGAATATGTTAGAAGAAGGACAATGTAAACCACTTACAAGGTTCTTCCACCATGTTGCAAAACACTCTTCGTCATAAGGGCCGTATATTGTATTTTACCAGAAACAAAGAATAGTATTGAAAATCTGTCCACCTTCGCCACATCAATCTCACAGGGTTGTGAGTGCATAGAAAATAGTTACAATGGCTTAGATGGCAGCATAGCAATCTTAAGGAATTCGTGTAGCATTTAACTGCATAATCAAGATACCAACAAGGCTTGGATATGGACCTCCTTTCACGAATACCATGGTGATATTAAGGACCATTTAACCAATCTATATGCACCAACAACTCTGCAGGGTAAGTTGGCAACTTGGTCAACGCTGCTAGCATATAGCAAATATCTCTCCGATCAAACATGGATTATAGTAGAAGTTAATATCTGCATTGCGCCGGAGTAAAAGAAAGGTGGAAACTAGCGAGTAGATGCAAAAGGCCTTGGTCTCTGGGTTGTAATAGAGCAACTCCATATGGTGGAATAACAGTAGGGGATGCCACCTGATTGCTGAACATTTGGACCGTTTAGTGATTGACCATTTCGTAACCAAGCCTGGACTCTACACTGACTCTTTTCTTCTTCTAGGGGGAGGTTTTCATCACTGGCCCATCCTACTACGATAATTTACTTATTCTTTTTGGTCTATGGCCTTTAAAATTAACATGATCAAAATTCAGATTTTAACTGGGGTCAGATTTGAACTTGGGTTCATTATCATAGTGATGGACTTTAAAGTTCAATGATCACAAATTTGAACTTGAGCCATTATCATAGTGATAGACTTCAAGGGTACATGATTTTTATGGATCTATGGCCATTAAACTAAATCAAAACTCAGTTTGGATTATTATCCTAATGATGATCTATACCTACACCACAACGCAACAACTAAAATAAAATTCTATCAGATTTATTTGTAGCTTTTTTTAGCTGCATTTCGGTCAGGACTGCTTATAGTACTTTTAATCAACTTCAATAATTAAAGTAAATTACTTTAACCTTTTCATTTCGGATTAATGAACATGTGATTTGAAGTCTTATACAAATGTGGCATATATTTTCCTAAGGTCTCTAGTACAAAATAAACCTACTCTAACTAAACTGTATAGTCTAAGTATATTCAATTGTAAGAGCGAATGTCAGTTTCTGGACATATAGATGATTAAGTCGTGGCTCAATAATGGTCCACTGAATTTATTTTTTCGGAAAGGAATGTTGGCCACCGTAAGGCCTTGTTACTTCGTTTGTTTGTAAGGTTCTGAAATATTTCAAGAACATTATTTCAACTTACCTTTAGTATATGGAACTAAATTCTTCTTACTGTATAAAATTCATATATCAAAGCGACCATTGTTAGCAGAATATAGCATGAAGGCTGTGGTAAAGAGTTAGTATCTTTCTTTTAGATTTTAGAGTGATCTAAAAGCATATTTTCAGGTACTTTTTAAAAATCATTTGATCTCAGGTTGATACCTCGAATGGATGGAAGGAATGACAATGCCATTACATACGTTGCACCTTTTAATGCTACCATTTAATACTTTCCTATTTAATATATTCCTGTAGGTTTCTCCACTCAGTGACGACGGCCTCCTTGGAAATACAAACTTCCTTTTAATGCTCAGCGACGACGGCCTCCTTGGAAATACAAACTTCCTTTTAATGCTGCCATTCAACAACTTCAATGCACACCACTTTCAATGTCGCCTTCTCCATCCCTAACAACTTCAACAACATCAACCCCATCACCTTCTTCTGAAGTTGTTTTTCCATCAAAGCCATCCTCTGCCACAGTGCCTGTGGCCTCGTCAATCCATCCTACATCAGATGGTGGCAAGAGGGTAGTTGCAACACCATATGCAAAGCAGCTTGCGAAGCAGTTTAATGTTGATTTGGCTTCCATTGTCGGGACTGGTCCTATGGGGCGTATTGTGGCAAAGGATGTAGAAGCAGCTAAGGGAAAA
>SNQJ01S0045817.1:12724-24153 GCA_010110895.2 Picea sitchensis
TAATATTGGCTCATTACCCCTTAATTGGGGCATATTATATTAGTAATGTTATTTTATTTATGTCGACTTTAGGCCATTAGTTGTAATTATACCTCCTAGTCTCCTATATATACCAAGTAGACATTTTCATTTTGAATCATCTTATACTTGAACATTTAAGTGGGGTAAAAGGAGGTTGCCCCCTAGAAGAGGCTTATTATTTGAAATTATCTCTTTTTCAAGGCATTGAGTACTTTTCCTGAGGTTTTTTATGTTATATTGATGTTTGGTTCTTAACAAATAAGGGGCTTCATTTGTGGAGAGAACCATTTTTCCACCCATTTATTTAGAATCTACCTTCCAATGTTAAAATTGTCCTGAATGCACCCTCTTTGAAACCAATTGCTGAAACACACACTAACACTGAGAGGGGGGGTTGAATTAGTGTTTGGAACTTTTGACTTATTTTCACACTTTCATAGATTAACTGAATTAACTGAATAAGATATATGCAACTCAAATAATTATTCATAAACATGTATAACACAAAGTGTATGAAGTAGATAAAATGTATTTCTTTTATTTATCTAACTTGAATGAATACAAATAAAATCAATCCTTCAATATCTTCAACTTCAACTAAATATGAGAGATCAAACTCTCTAATACAAGACTCAGCTTGTATTTCTTAGATCCAATTGAGAAATGAGGAATCTGTTAGAATATAATGGATGTGCTTGTTTAACCATAGACAATATCACTATTGTCACCCAACCATAGGCTGAAGCCACCCCCGAGCACCTTAACATTGACAGAGAATAATTATGGAAGCAAAGCCTAGACTGGATAGCCAAGAAAAGGTGGCACACCTTTCTCCAAGGATAGTGCACTAAGAAAGAGTAAAAAGATATAATCAGAGAGTCCAAACCATAACTAAGAGAGAGTCTAAGCCAAAAAAAAAATCTACTAGTTGCAACAGCTACAACAACAATTCTCCTCCAAACTTGTGCACAAACATGGCCAACTGCAGTGTGCACAAGTGTTGCTTCTGTAGTTCTGAGAATACTAGCCCGAATGAAGGCTGGCCTCCTGTATTTATACTAATTCTGGCAGACTTCCTGGGCCAACTTCTCATTTTGGGTACTAATTCTTTAGTATATAATATTTCCTTTAGCTGACTTCTTCTCTTGGAGGCTAATAACCTAATAAAAATCATTCTTTTGAGTCGACTTGTCTTCTAGGGTTATTAACAAATTAATTAGGGTTTCTTCTTGCTTCCCAAAATATTCTATTCTCATCAGGATTACACGTGGAGGTAAATACTTCCCGCAGCTACCATAATATCAACACTCCCTCCTAGCTAGGGAGGTATTGAATGTAATGGTCTTGAGCACAAACATACCATATACCCAGTATCATCAACATAATCGTATAGACTAACTCATGATTAGATCATGAGCACCATCATCACTATCAGTGTCATCAGCTGCATCATCTCTCGAAACCATACTCCATTTGAGTAATCAGACATGATGTTATATAAGTCACTCACTCCATAGAGTGACATAAGAGCCATTATTCTAATCTGTACATACGTCCTAGAAGAATAAATGTCCTAGATCATTTTCCATCTGGTAAATCTCTATCTTGTTATCCCTAATTTTTATGGATAACCAGGAGATCATGTCTCGAAGCCCATAGGTCCTAGACATGGAGTACCGAGAGCAGGATTGACCTGAGCATGGCCCTGGAGGACCTATCCTTTTCTTCTTTCATCAGATTCGTCTTGTCAGTAGCAACACCATTCATCACCATTGACTTGGTCTTGTATCGGAGAAGGCTCTTGCTCCATGAGGTAATTGGTCCAGGTATCATGGTATGTGTCACTTTTGATCATTATAACCTTTGGATATATGCATCTGATTCCTTTTATCTCTGATAACTGCTTGGATCTTACATTAACCCACTTGACCATGTTTGGGGAGATTGACAGAGTGTCCTAGCAAGCCTGTACCCATAGGTTTTGGTTTGCCACCGGGGGGATTTCTGAAGAACCATCGTCCGCTCCCATCATACCACCACTTTTTCACCTTATCTCCCTCTCATTTATCCCATTCCCCTTGTCCGGGCATTGAATTGACCTGTTTGTAGGGTTGCACCTTATCTTGTGTGAAGAAGGGGCTAAAGGCCTAGAAGGTAAAAGAAACTGGTAAAAGATAAAAGCCTAGAAATAAAACCTCGAGATGCTTCACCCAGGGATCCCTGTGAAGGAAATAAAAGGCCCCTCAGCAAGAAACAAGAGGGACCCAAAAAATAACAAACAAGACCTAGCCAAGAGGATAGGGGGTCTCATCACGAACCAACCTATTAGGTTCATGGGTACCTAACAGTATGACATTGCCACCATCTGGTTACCACACCAGGGAAGTGACCTTTGGTTGCATGGCCAAGGGAAAGGTGGTCTCATCACGAGCCAGCCTTCTCATCTCTATGAATGTACTTGTGGGTAACACTATCAGCTCTGGTCACCATGCCAAGGTAGTGTCCTCTGGTTATCCCTTAAATAAAAAGAAAAAGAAGAAGAAAAACAAAATAAAGAAAAGAATAAAGGCAAGAACGTTCTTGGAAAGAATTGCATCCATGACGGGTACAGCTCACCTTCTACAAAGGCACCCACAGATAACATTATGCATCCCTGGCTCTCACTCTACCCACATGTCTGGACATCCCCTAGCCACATCACCGCATTTACATGGCTTGGATGAAACCTTCCTAGAAACTTCACTTTTCTTGTGGATACTAGCCCAATAGGGTGTCTTGTCCTTTTCTTCGATCTTGTATTGTAGGTTTTTGTCATATCTTTGAGCTATTGAACGATATATCAGGGTTTTTATGCATGTGTTTGATAATATTAATGATGAAATGTGATTGACATTGCTATGATCCCTGTGACTAATGAGCCCATGGAGGGCATAGTTTTTGATGTGAAGGACCATGCCCGATGGACAGGTACCATTTGGACCGGTACACATGGGGAGATGATTAGTTTGGACCTCCATGGAGTTGAAGAGCCCATCAGATGGTTGCTGAGACCCCATCTGAGGGGCAAATACATGACAGTGTTTGACCGAGGTTTTTCACTAGAGAAGAAGAGGATGTTTCACTAGAGGCACTTTGGCAGAGCCCGGCCTAGGGGGAATGACCCCTTTTTAGTGGATCGTTGCCCTTGGAAGCCTCAGAACATCCCCATCCTCACCATGACATTATCCAGCTTCATGGTCACTCTTGGAGGCAGACTGGGCAGTAGTGGCATGTGTGGCATGTTGGAGAGGCCCCTTGGGGGATAACGTTTTGCTCCTGGATGCCTCATCTGCCCTAAAATGGGCTAGTGCCTCCCTTGAAGGGGATTTTACCTTTATTATAGATCATTTAGTGTTTTAATTTGACAATTTAATGTAAAAACAATATTCTGGTCTTGTCGGTCATTTTTATGACCTAAAATTAATTAAGGTCATTGATACACTATATATTGAGGGTTTTCACTCTCATTTTGACATAACACATCACTCAGTCATTTAGTGAGGTCTGATTTTTGTGCCCTACTTGGGTTTGCATGCTATTTCATGGTGATATGTAAGTGTTTTTTCTTGCAAAACTTCTTGATTGAATGGTTGTAGTCTTATATTCTTGCATATGTTTATAATTTGTTGATAAAAAACCCTTGGTGACAAGAACACAAGTAGGTCCTTGTTTCATGTCCCCTAAAAGAGAAATTTTCATCCATTGAAGAAGGAAGGAAGAGCCTATCCATAGCTACACTCTTATTGCTTCTTCTCCCTGAGCTAGCCATACTCTTTGAAGTCAAGAAGGAGGAGACATCCTAGGCCTAGGTTATCTACACCTAGGGTCGTCCTACTTCTAGGGTTTGGTGATAGAGCCTTGCCTTAGCAACTCTCCCTCACCATATTCTCTAGTCTTGATTTATCTTTTATGCTAGTCGTTTTTGCCAAGTTGACCTAAGGAAGGAGGAGAGAGCACAAGGCCTTGCTTTAGCAACACTAGAGTGAGCCTCTCTCCCCTAGGGTTTTGATTCTGAGGCCTTGCCATAGCAACACTTCAGAACCCTTCCCTCCAGTCCTTAGTTTCCTTCAACCCTTGCGTCCTTTTCTAAATTGACTCCATTAACCCTTAGGCATTGATCTTAGACCTCTAGTGTTGAAGTGAAAGTGATCAAACAACTCTCAAAAACTTTGCTAAATTGAAACCCTAACTAACTACTAACCCTAAGAAGGCTGACGTCACCCTTTGTTACTTCATCTTGATGCATCATTTTTAATTTTATAGGCAATTGAATGGTGTTTAAATAATTTATTGAATAAGGGATTGATTGGATACATTGATTTCTACATCATCTTTACATTTATTGATGAAGTGATATTATTTCATTGTTATATTAACAAACATTGACTTTGTCAATATTTATTGTTATAATTTCTTATATATTTATATCAGATAGTTTTATGAAATACTAACCCATTAATCATAGCCTGCATATATATTGGTTTGTTGTTTCTTTGTTCCGGGCAAGTGTTCTTCTTTGGGCCTACACTTCATTATTGGTTGTTTAGCCAGGACTGTCTGTTTTGGTGGTGACCTGTGAAGGGGGAAACTTTGCTTTGACTTTTAAAACCTTGCCTCTTCAAAACTCTAGGTTACCGGGGATGTCTCCCTTGGGCCTAACCTCCCTAAA
The DNA here is from genome assembly GCA_010110895.2 of Picea sitchensis. Classification (NCBI taxonomy): domain Eukaryota; kingdom Viridiplantae; phylum Streptophyta; class Pinopsida; order Pinales; family Pinaceae; genus Picea; species Picea sitchensis. Next base: position 17,454 of record SNQJ01S0045817.1, read on the forward strand.
GAGAAAGAACCTCCCCATCGTGGTGACATTGGGTGGGATAGGTTCCTGTTATGCCAGTTTGGCCTTCTACTTCATGACCATTTGACATAGCTACAAACTATGCGATAACATATTGGCGCTGCTGCCAGGGAACACTAAGTCAATTCTCCTCAAACGTCAAAACTTTTCAGTAAGCCTTTCCTCAGAGCCTTATCTTACAAGATTACCTAATCACTCCACTAGGGTGTTTTCCCTTTTCTTTGATGATTTCAAGCAAATCATCTGGCGACTCCACAAATAGCTAATGACGACTCATAGTGGGCGTCAATATATACTTTCATCTACTACTATGACCTCCACAAATCCTGTCACCCATGTAAGTTCTCCTAAATGGTCTCATAAAGAACTCTTTGGTCCTTTAAGCTTACCTAACACCCAAGGGGGCTTACATGATCTAAGCAAGAAGATCGAGTCCTGGATACCTAAGTTTTCAAGGGAAGATGGATCGTATGGCAACTCTCTATTTGCACCCAATTAGTTGCTTGATGAGAAAATAAAGAGTACTTACATGCCCAGTTGGGCTCTGCTAGGCATGACAGCTGTAAGGTAGAAGGTTAGAAAGAAAAACAACAAGGTCAGAAATAAGAATTAAACTAAAACAAAAACAAAACTATGAGCATATAACAACATGAAAAATAAATACAAATGGACCAATATCACCAATGTATAAACTGATCTATTGATGAAATCCAAAGGCACAAAGAAGAAAGGGGACTTGGGTCCCTTCTCTCTCTAATGGAAGGCTCTTGAGGCCCTCAAAGCTTGCTCTCCTTACAAATGAAAAGATGAAAATGTGGGTGAAATAACTCCAAGCTTATTCACTCAAGAGAGGGGTGAATAGCTTATGAAATGCAGCCTACAATGTTTGTTACCAAAGAATGAGTCCTTAGCAATCTCAGCAGCATAACAATACAAATAATTCCTTGAGAAAATGGTGGTCATTCATGGCTTTTTATAGCCAAGCATTGGGTTATTATGTGGCCTCTTTTGAATGTGAAAAGGGGCTCTTTAGGGCACAATTAGGTCTTTGACCAGCCCACCATGAGGATTGACCTCGGATTTGGTGTCAAATCGACTTGGGATCTGATCCATTAGTGGTTGGGAGGCCGACCAATTTCAATAAATGCACCGTTTAGTAGGCGCGCGGGTTTTTCGCCCAACAGCCGCGCCTTGTGCACATAGGTGCACCTTGTATGAAGTTGTTACGCGCATACGCGCGCGCGCCCAGAGGGTGTAAAGCGCCTTTCAATTTTTTGGCCATTTTGTATAGTTTTTGACCCTTTTGCTATGCCGTGGAATTAACTTTGTGCCATGAATGACTTATTTTCTGTTTTGATGATGCAGAGTTCTTGTCGCCCTGTGCGGACGAAATTTTAGTGATAACAGATGCCCCCTGATGGATGAGTTTAGGAGCAAAACGTATAGCCGAAATCCATCAATGTTTCTTTTAATGAGAATGGTGTTGTAAGGGAGAGCAAGAATGGGACCGTGTAGAGCAATCTGTTGGAGAAGAAAGGAACCTGTAGATCCCGACCTTCCACAAGGTGCGTAACAATATACAAGTGTGTACAAACGAGGCGGGCATGCCCCATGCTCGTATGATGTAACTCTGAAGAAAAAAATGTCTGAAGTGTTGGTGTAGACAACTGCAGCGCCCTCGGGGGCGGAATGATAGAGGCAGAAGACAATTCTGCAAAGGAACATACTTTGAACCATAGGTAATGGTCGCGGAAATAAACAGCGACGGTGATGTGGGCATTGGTGGCCCTACCAAGTTCAGAGGTCTTCAGCAACTGATAATAAAAACTGCAATAGTCACAAAGTAAGACCCACCGTAACATGAGAAAGTGTTGGCGTCGAATGTTATGGGGGTCAACGACATCAGGGAGCAATGGTGTTTCCCCCTGTGTCGTCCGAGATCTCTCATTGAATGGGAAATCAGAATCAAGATACTGTCGCCCTTTTGGAAAAGTGTGCTGATGTCGACAAAAGGAGGACGTGACTCCCGGAAGAAAAGGGCTTCGCGGAATCTACTGTGGTGAAGAAGTGGCAGAGGCACATAGCCGAGGTCCAGAAATGGGAAGACTCAAGACTGCCCTTGGTTGGAGGGTGTATGATAGAATGAATGGCCGCAACCATTATGACAAGATCAAGTGTCAGGGGGACGACAAGATCAGGGATGAGTTGTGCCAGAGGCGGGACAAGGTGAACAAATCCAGAGGATAAAGGTAAGTGACCTGGGTAGTACTCTGAAAACATAGACGATGCCGGCGGGGGAAAATGAGAAGTAATGCTCCAACCAAGGGTGACATGGGTTGCGTGTGGCAAAAAGGAAAGTAGGTCACCAACAGTGACGACAAAAGCGAATAACTGTAAATAAAGGTGTTTGTACAATAAATAATGAATAAATTTGGGGAAGATGTACAAATACAAAAATGGGTGCCCCAGTGTGAAATGAGTGCCCCCGGGAGGGCATAAATTTCTTGGAAAACTGATGAAGGGTGGGGGCCCCATTGGTGAGTTTCTGTATGAGGTAGGTGAAATTAAGATAGGTTCGCAGATGGGCAAACTGATGGTGGATGAAATGAAGGGTTCATGATCCTGCGGATGTGAAAGTAAAAGAACTGAAGCATAAAGCGATGATCTGGGAGTCCATGTGGGAAAGCTAGCAAAATGAGGAGAAGGAGTATGTGGTTGATCTGCAACATGATGAAAGACTATTGGGACTCCCATCCCTAAAGGGTAATGAAGAACAGCATGAGTGTCACAAGTGCCAAAAGGTGCTATGAATGGGACAACTCATGTGGGTGAGAATGCTACCGGGTTACAGTACTAAAGATGCAAAATGGAGGTGTGAGTACTGCAGAGCCGGGGATGGGTATCCTAAAGGCCAACATCAGAGGGTGTGATTGGAAATGTAAATGCAATACAGTGGGAGAGACTACATGCCAGTGATGAGTATATACCTGAAGGGATGATGCCAATGACCGATGAGCAAGTACCTGCACACATAACAACCAAATAACCAAAGTGAACAATATTTGGAGAGAATCTAAGATATGAGCTTGTATTTGACAAATGTGACTATGCGCGTGCGTACCTGACCATGATATGAAAAAAAAGGTGCCCCGGGGGCTCATGATGAAAAGTGACCCAAGGACTGCTGAAATGTAGGTGACGGGACGCAGATCCCATGGCTGAAGACGGTTTGAAAAACGGATGCCGTGGGCTCCCGGAATGGTGAGTGGAAGTTTGGCAAAAAGGCCTATATATAGTTGTAGGGCCCACATTGCCACCTTATTTGTACCTGCTGCTACAGTGAGTTTCTGAGAAGATTCAGAGGAGATTGAGTGATTCCGAGAGCACGAGATACCCGATCGACAGCGTGCGAGTGTCAGGTTAGTGGTCTGAACATCCTGCATAGTAATAGGTTTCTAATTTTTGGGCAGGGTAGGTATGGGGGGTCGTACAGGGGTTTTGAGGGTTTTTTGATAGGGTGTGGGCCCCAATGCATGGGTGAATCAGTGGAAGGCACGCTTGCGTGCGCACATGTGCACAGAATAAGCGTGCATGAATGCGCGTGTGCAGGAATTTAAGGCGTGCCCTAGGGGCGCGCCTGTGAGATAGACAGGCGCGCATGAGTGCGCGCCTGTGGGGTGAACAGGCGCGCTCTCGAGTGCGCCTGTCGGTATGACAGGCGCACCCTGAAACGCTCCTATAGTGTGAATAGTCGCGCTCACGAGCGCGCCTGTATAGTGAACAGGTGCGCATATGTGCGCGCCTGTGGGTGGTAAAACCGCGCCTTTGAGGCAAGGTTTCAGGGTGAAAAATTAGCTTATTTTGATATATTAGATGGTTTCCTAAGCTAACATAGGATGCTGGGTGGTGTGTAGGTGGCGATCAGAGATCATGGATGTGCGGTGGCGCGAGCGGGACTGGTCACAGCTGCGAGATGCTGTGGCTTGTGCAAGGCCTGCAGTTCGAGCGTCTTTAGCAGCCAGTGGGTTGCTAAAGTTTTTTGAGTGCCCTTTGATACGGGCCCAGGAGTATTTGCTCCAGTTTCTGATCGAGATGTGGAGCCCAAATAGACACTGCTTCCTTGTGCGAGGAGAGAATATCGCCTTCACTGCGGTGGAGGATATCTACTTCTTGACGGGGCTCCCCTTCCGGGGAACACCATTGCCGGCAGTGCCTGTGCTGTCGAGGGACACTCATCTGCGTACTGTCGCCGAGCGATACTGCTCAGGCGAGGATTACATGACCGGGACGTCAGTGAGGATCAGTGGGATAGATGCTCTGCTTCATCGTTGTATAGCAGCGATGATAGTTCGAGTGTATGGGTCCCGAGCACCCCACCGGATCAACGGTGGTGAGCTGTTTCTGATGGAGAGGGTGGTGGTGGGCTGTGAGCGATTCTCCTGGGGTTTAACCTTGCATGTGCAAATGATTGCACAGCTGGACCATTGTCGGGCTAGAGGTGTCGAGGAGTTTGCTTTTGGCTCCATCCTGGTGGCGTTTTTCTTGGAGAGGGTGCCGATGTTGCGCCTGAGGGTGCTACTGGAGGCACCAGGGGTACGAGAGCCACGCTTGAGGTGGTGGTCACAGATTTTGGTTCACCACGGTGGTGGCGAAGGTGGACACTACTTTATTGTGCAGGCAGTGTAGATATGGCGGCAGATGTCGTAGGTTATACTCCATTTCCCCTATGCTGGGGTGGACTTCCGGGAGGACCCGTACATGGTATTGCCTCCTAGGGAGGTTTTTGATCATCGAGGTATGTGGAGTACTTGTATGTTTTGATTTATGCTATGATGTTGATATACCAGGTTATATGTATGATGTATAGACACTGATACGATCTGTTTGTCGTTTGTTTTGTGTATGTGCAGATTTGGCACCTCGCGGGCGTGAGGTGGAGTTATATAGACCGTCGGTGCAGCGAGAGGGGCGACCTCCGTGTGGAGAGAGGCGGCCACGGGATGAGGCTGTGGGGGAACCAACAGAGCCCGGGAGACCGACGAGGAGGCACCGATTTGATGACCCTGGTGCGGGGCCATCACATGCTCCTCCGGCGGCAGCCGGAGGATATTTGGATGATATACACCATCGTTTTGAGACGGTGTTTAGAGATGTGCCTGAGGGCATGTGGATCTGTATCCAGGATGAGGAGTTCCTGGAGCAGTGCATCGGGTTACCGCCACCATGGCGGTCGATCATGCGGCGAGCAACTATGCTCGCTGCGATGATGAGTGGACGCCTGCTGCCTGGGCAGGGTGGTCCTGCGGATGTTCCACCACCACCGCCTGGGGCAGGTGGGGGTGGGCCACCACCTCCTCCTGAGGGAGGGGCAGCTGGGGGTGCGCTAGAGGCCCCCTGATTGTATGATGTATTTTGTATACCTTTTTGATAGGCTGGTGAGCCGATTTTGGTACCGTGATGTGGAACTAGCCTGCGGGCAGATGTATTTTTTGGATGTAAACTTTCGGATGGCCTGATGAGCCTATATATATATATATACGAGTATACATATTTTGAGAGCCTGATGTTGTCTACATGTGTTTTTTTGTGTTGATGATGATGATGTCTATTCTATCTATATGCTGTGACAGGATGTATGAGATGTTTATGTATGTGTAGCTTGATGTGATATATGCCAATCTAACACCATGCTAGCTATTTCATCTGTTGTTTGATTCAATTCCCTTGGAATATGTGTAAATGTAATGGAATCAAAATGTCGTGATAACAGTGTAACCTGCAGGTATTTGCGAAAGAGGCACAGATCGCGTACACGGTAAACATTGTTGAGTTGGAGAATGACTAGTTGAGAGTCAAGGAAAATGCTAAGGTGACGAATATGATGATGCTAGGCGTCGGTCAGGAGGCCAATGACAGCAGTGTATTCAGCTTGGTTATTGGTTGCTGGTCCTAAACAGATGCCGCTGGAATGTAGCAGTTCATGTGAAGGGGTGTAGAGAGCCCAAGCAACCGAAGCGAGATTCTGTGTCCAACGGCTGGTGCCGTCGGCGTAACCAATGTGGTAAGCTGGTGGAGGAGGCATCTGTCAACAACACAAAGGATAGTTTAGATGAGGGAGAAAAAGATTAAAAATGCTAGAAAAGAAAAATAACCTAAAGTAGCATGACTACGTTTAAGCAGAAAATTTCTTGAGGTATAACCCATTGACGGGTTCTTTGAGCGTGAGGCCTTCAGGGGAGGCCAGGATGTACGCGCCTTTAGTGAGGCAATGTTGGATGATGTAAGGGCCATGCCACAGTGATTCGAATTTGTCGTGGCCAAAGGTATCATGGGCGATATCATAGGCTAGGACAAGGTCGTCTTCGCGAAATGATCGAAGGTTGACATGGCGATCAAAGGTAGCCTTGGATCGTTTTTTAGCTTCCTCATTGTTCTGTAATGAAGATCGATGATATTCATCCAGCGACTCCAAGTTCAGCAAGCACTGCTCCATTGGAGCAGTGTCAGGTAAAAGCTCAATTGCGGTGCGGAGGGTGGGAATTTCGCACTCGATGGGAAGAGTTGCCTCGACCCCATGGACTAAATGGAATGGCGTGAAACCCGTGGCGGTCTTGACTGCCGTTCGATAAGCCCATAGCGTGGAAAATAACATATGATGCCAATTGGTTTTATGTTTATTCAC
>SNQJ01S0045817.1:32671-44601 GCA_010110895.2 Picea sitchensis
GCTTGGTGCTTTTGAATTGATTTCCTTGGCAACCCAATCCATGATTGCTATGACTGTTATGTTTTTTTTTATTGATTATTATGAAGAGATTGTGATTTATCTTTCGTCCTTATCCCTAGATCATTAGTCCATTCCTGAGAAGTCGGCCAGGAGCCGAATCGACGGTCCTCACTTTGGTGTTAATAGACCTATAGATTCTAATGCCCTACTTTTTGGTGTGTGTATGATGAGCGAAGGATAATGTTTCCAAGCCATCTACCCTTACTATATTTGCGTTGATTGATTCATGTCTTAACGATTGGTCTTGCATTTTCTTGTGATTGATTTCTGTTTCATTTTGGTTGGTAAAAATATGTTTTTGATTGATGAATATCAGCGCCTTGATCAATAAATCTCATCATTTTAATATGTTAATGTCTGTGTTTATTTATGTGTGTCTGCATTTTTCTACCATTCGTTGACAGTGAATTCACACTTGTATTAGACTGCTAATTTACCATTCCTTGACTGTGAATTTACACTCATTTTCATTACCCTTGTTTTAATTTTATTAAACCTATCTACATTTGTAATGATCTGATTACCAACGAACTCCATTAATGTATACCTATTTTTTTTTTAACATTTAAGTGACAATGAAAACATACCTTGATTGGCAACGAGTTTACCCTTTGTTGACTGCGTTGATCAACCATGAATTTTACCAGTGATATCTTTGTGGATTTACCTGTCTTTACCCAACTATGTCAATAGATTCATCATTATACTTTCAATAGTTTAATCAGAAGATGTCTTCAACCAGTTTCACCCAACGATTTTCAGTATATTATATTCACCCAACTATTTTCATTATATTATAACCACTCAGTGATTGTTATCATATTATATTCAGCCAACTATTTATGTTATATTATAATCACTCGGCGATTTCCATTATATCATATTCACCCAACGATTTTCATTCTGTTGTATCCACCCAACAATTTTCATTATATTATTTCACCCAGTTTCAGCCAACGATTTTCATTGGATACAAAGACAACATTACAGATTGTATGACAACGTTTTTATATTTTTGGTTGATCTAATTATATGGCAGCATGTTTATTAATTGGTTATATGTCAGCGTGTGTATATGACAATGTTTTTATCATTATTGACTATTTGCACAGTGATTATTATACTCTGAGTTGGATAAAGATTAACACTCTATAGATAGCTTGGACAACGATATATATATATTGCACATTTTATGCTTGTGTTTCTTTTTATAAACATAGCGATATCCTGTGCGAATGGTCAATGATTCAATCATGTAATAGACAACAAGTCTTATTTAATAGACAACGTGTATTTTAATAAGACAACGATATGTATGTGATTAATTCCTTAAATAGACAATGAACCGAATCATCAATTCATTGTTAAATTATTTATATTGTTAAATCTGTTGACAACGATATATTTAAAAGACTGCATAAGTATTGTGAGGTTGAAGGACAATGATAAATTGTGATGCCAAAAGACAACAGTTATATAGGCAGTGATTTTATTGGACATAGATATTTTAACAATAACTATGTGTTGGACAGAGATTTGTTAGATAACGCGGTGTTAGACAACGATATTTCAAAACAATGAAACAATATCTAATCTAAAAATAACAAATAACATAAATGATGGATTACCATCAAACAAGGATCAAACTGCTCTATGGTTTGGGTTAAGTTTGAGAAACAATCATACAAAAGACAATGATCTCTCAAATCACATTAATATGAAGTTTGATATCATTTTAATCATTATGAAGTTGCATATCAAATGATTGTTGTTGATACTTGAAATTCCCTTTGAATTATGAGTGCCTTGTCTGGTCCACCTGTTCTAGAAAAGATAGGCATAAGGATAGGAGTAAGTGCTAGGTGCACTAAAAAAGGGAAACCCTTCTACAACCAGGATGGTTGGTTCTAGTTTCAATGTTTCAATGTTTAGTTATATGAATAATACTACCTTATCAAGGGTGAAGCTCTTCACATAAACTTTTCTTCATAAACAAACTTTTAATCAATATTTAACACACACTTGATTACTTTCACTAACATTTCTAAGTATGTACTTTACTAACTTATCCCTTAAAGTGATTTGAACTTTGAAGAAATTAAAAGTAGATATGATATACAAAGAAATTAACAATTTTTAATATTAATGATATAGAAGTTTTAAAATTTATTGATTCTTATTACAATAATAGAATTATCATTGCTAAACAGAGAGATAAATGTGAATTAATAGGATTTTGACATAATGGTTTATTGGCGTAATAGTTTAATAGCTTGGGCAAGATTAATGGTTGAGGGATTGGTAGTTTTGTTGCTAAAACAACAAACATTTTAACAGTTAATTGGTTACTAAGCACCTGGTGCCTTAAGTCGAACTGTATAGGGTGGTTAGTCATAGTTGGTTCACCACACAAGTTTCCTTGTAGTAAACAAGAAATCCTTCAGTTAGTTGTGCCATTTAAGTGTGAGAGTGTCACCTTGCGTCGTGTCATGTTGTTGCTTGGGTGTGTGGGTATAGTCTTCTTGTATTTTGTCAGTTAATTTCATCTCCTAGCACAATGGATTCTTCTTGGTTTATTGGCCAAGATGTGTTTGTTGCACCAGGCTTACCCTCATGCCTAATGCCTTGTGATGGCATGATTCCTGATAAGGGGATCATTGTGCAACCTAAGGGATAGAGGTGAACAATAATCAGGCAGGAGTTGGTGCTTCCCGGAATGGGAGTTTGTCCTTTGTAATGGTTGTCGGTACTTGGTTTGTAATGCCTTAAGGCATTGGGTTGCATGACGTAGAGGGTTATGTTCCTAGTCGTCGAAGCCACTATGTTGGGATTATTGATGTTGTCCCTTATCTTGTAGGCGTTGTCTTGCTTGTGTCGGGTGGGTAGTTGTTTCTATTTGTCTTTTGATTATTGAGAGTATCGTCCAGTTGCATGATGTGCTAGTGTGATGAGTCATGGTTGTCTGTTGCCTTATTTGTGTGTGTGGTGTTCTTGATCTTGTGTGTTGTTTAACTTTTTTCGTTGTTTCCATATTACTTTAAAAAAAAAAAATTCCTTTGCGTTGCATCGCTTGTAGTCATAATGATGGAGAAGTTACATATGGTATCAGAGCCCGGTTCAACCCTGCGACTGTGGATCGCCAGGATTTCCATTGTAGTAGACACTTGAGTATTAACCTAGCAATAATTAAAATATTTAATGTGTCCATGCGGTGATCGCAATTAGATGACGCCACAAAGGTTCGTAACGTGGTGTCGTGGAAGGAGGTACGACGCCTCCATAAGTGCCTGCGCCCTCAAAGTCTAAACCCAAGGGGAAGAAAAAGTCCTTGGGCTGGATTTGAATTTTGTAAGGGATGATGATGGTCTGACAAGGCCCTTCGAGGGAATTTCAAAGGCCTTGATTCACCATCTATACTGAGTTGAGGCTAGGATGTCTGTACCCTTGAGGGTCCACAGCGTGTCCCAACCAGTACCATTAGCCTTCACCGTGAACTCGAGAAGGTCAAATATCCCGAGTTCTTTGGTTCCTTGGACGATGTAGTCGTCGAGGCATGGTGGGAGAATATGGAGATGTGCTTAGCACTTCACGACTATACCTTCAACATGAAGGTTCGCATGGCGGTATTTTATTTGAAGGGGAGCACTCTTCTATGGTGGAAGATGCTCCTGTCTCAATTGAACATGGTCGTCGAAGACGTTTCATGGGAACTGTTCAAGGAATGGTTCTGAGAGTGGCTTCTATCGGAGGAATTCATTGAGTGCCAACTCAATGAGTTCAACGCCTTGCGACAAGGCATTCATACGGTGCCCAAGTATGAGGCTCATTTTTGGAGCTGTTCGGTATGCTCCTCACGAAATTACAAAGAACTTAAGGTCAACAAGTTCGTGTTTGGCCTCAGTGTTAGGTTTTATTTTCTACTTTGGGTACCAAGAATACTGGATGAAAGAAAGTGTATTGGAATGTGGGGAGCCACATTTCCAACGTGAATTCCTAGTGGAGAGAAATTGAGAATCTGGATCAGCCGGACCCATTACTGTGGGAGATTTGGGCAAGGCCCATTGGATTCATGCAGTGGTGAATAACCTCCAAGAAGATCACCAGTCGACTGTGCTTGAGATGTTAGGTACCGTCACTGACAAGACCCTTAGAATTTTGATAGATCCAAGTGCTACCGAAGGTTATGGGTTGTAGCCTTAACCTGGGAGATTTTTGTCACTAGGGCCAACTGGTACATCACGATCTTAGGATCTTGTGACATCGTGATCGGTATGGACTGATTGGAATTGCATGAGGCATACTCAACTGTAAGATGAAACAGTTGAGCTTGGTCAATGATGAGGGACAAAGACACTTGATTGTAGGTCAGAACTAGGGAGTGTCCTTGAGGTTCATCTCTTCCTTACAGTTACGGAAGAGCATGCGCAAGGGATGTAAGCTTTATGTGATCCTTGTGTTAAATGAGAAGGGAGTAGCGGAAGGTTTAGAACACCTTCTAGTGGTGAGAGAGTTTGAAGAAATATTCCCTAAGGAGTTACCTGGGATGCCACCAGAGAGGGAATTGGATTTTACCATAAACCTAAAATCGAGGACTGAACCAATAGTGAGAATGCCTTATTGGATGTTGACCCTGGAGTTACAGGAGTTGAGAATGCAATTGAAGAAGTAGCTAGACCTGGGACTTATACGTCCAAGTGTGTCACCATGGGGTGCACCTGTTATTTTCATATGAAAGAAGGATGGGTCGTGGAGACTCTGCATTTACTACCATCAATTGAACAAGGAAACAATCAAGAATCAATATTTATTGCCAAGGATTGATGATCTGTTTGATTAGATGAAGGGTGAAACGGTGTTTTCAAAGATCGAATTGAGATCAGGGTATCACTAGTTACAGATCAAGGAGGATGACATCCCTAAGACCAAATTTAAGATGAGGTTTGGACATTACAAGTTTATTGTTTTACCATTTGGATTGACGAATTCCCCAGGGGTATTTATGAGTTTGATGAACGAGGTGTTCCACAAGTACTTGGACAAGTTCATCCAAGTATTCATTGACGATATTTTGATTTACTCTCGAATGATGGAGGAGCATGACGAGCACTTGTTGTTATCGGACTAATTGGTAGGTGCGGACACTAAAAGATCTCCCTAGATCCACCTGGATCTAGAAAAAAACAGAACAGGACATGACTCTTTCCCTAAGTTTTGACCACTGAATTAGCTAGTAGGAAGGAACAAGTAACATACCTTTGTATCGCTTCCTAGGGTCTCTGTTTCTCCTTCTTCACTTCGGCGCTCTCGTGAAGTCAAGACCAAGACAACACAAACCAACCAAAGTGAAGATAGAAAAATATATTCAACTGTCAACTTATGTATATGATCAACGAATTACACAATAAAGTGAGAATAGCTTTATGGGAAAGGGACATGTCGCTGTATCATATTAATTGAAAGTAGAAGATTACAACCTGATCGCCTTGATGTCACAAACTTCCTTTCGGTGGCTCTTGGCTCCAACACACACACTTTCTCAAACCTTGTATGAAGAAGATCAAATCCTCTTGATAGACTTGCTAGAGTCTCCAAGCTCCTGTTCAATCTGAGTCGTTCACACAATTCTTTCACCAATTCTCTAATGAATATTGCTTAACCTTTTTCATGAGAATTCCATCAATATATAGGAGAGAATGAGATGGTTACTTGGATAAGAATGATCCCACAATATCAGGGAATTCAGTACAAGGATAACCATTCGAATGCGAACCCATTCTTCTAGAATATTCCCTTCTAGAACCATCAAGAATTCATCTTTTTCCAAGCTTTAGAGAAGGTTCGCACCCTAGCTATGTAGTACAATGTGAGAAGTTCACACCCTAGCGTAAGGAAACCTGCGAGAATGGGTCATTCTCGCACCCCGGTATATTAGCAACCTATGAACTCTATTCAAAATAAGTTTGCTGGGAAGAGATGAATGTAACTTTTCTCAGGAGAAAGTTCTTATGAGGAGTCTGAGTACACCATCATCAATACACCATCATGATGACCAAAATCATGGGTAAGACTTGCGCTTGGTACTACATTGTCTGCGAGAGAACAAATTGTATGGGAATTTGTCTAAATGCTCATTTTACCAATTGAAGATTCACTACTTAGGGCATGTCATCTCCGGTGAAGGTATCGTTGTGGATCCAGCAAAGGTCCATGCTATTATGGAATGGCCTGTACCTACGAATGTCTCTAAAGTGTGTAGCTTCATGGGTTTAGTAGGATACTATTGACGGTTCATCGAGGGATTTTCAAAGATAGAAAATCCGATCATGGAATTGCAGAAGAAGAACTAGAAGTTTGTGTGGACCGAGAAATGCGAGGAAGCATTTTGGAGGCTCAAGGAGTTGTTGACAACAACATCGATACTCAAGGTCCCTGAAATGGACGTGGACTTCTTGGTATGCACTAATGCATCCAAGGAAGGCTTAGGCAGAGTCTTTATGCGAGACAATCGAGTGATCGCTTACATCTCGAGAAAGTTGAGACATCATGAGGAAAACTATGCAACGCACGATTGAAAGTTGTTAGCCATTGTTTATGCCTTGAGAATTTGGAGACATTACCAGATGGGATGGAAATTCAAACTAATAAAATACCACTATGGACTACAACACATCTTTACACAAGTGACTTGAATGTGCGACAACAACGTTGGTCGGAATTTCTTGGCGAGTATGATTTCAAGATTACTTACATAAAAGACAATGAACATAGTGGTGGATGCATTGAGTCAGAGACCATGCATCGTTTCAGTGATGCCTCTACAAATGAATATATGTGAAAATATTCTAACTTTAGCCCGACGATGACTAAAACAAAGAGGTAAAGGATTTTTCAGGCAAAACACCATGATGGTACCAAGATTTGAAGAATTTACGTTGGACGACGACGAATTATTGAGATTTAAAAATCGAATTTATGTACCACCAAATGACGAGTTGAGGAGTGTGACACTAGACGAGGATCACAGAGCAATGTACATGTCTCACCCAGGAGCCACGAAGATGAGGGCAGACCTTAAACCCTTATTCTTTTGGAGAGGAATGAAGGTAGACATAGTCAACTACATGGCAAGATGTTTAGAATTTCAGCAGGCGAAGGTTGAACATAGACCTATGACAAGATTACTACAGTCACACGCTATTCCATAAACGAAATGGAAGTTCATTTCGATGGATTTCATTGTTGGATTGCCACTGATGGCAAGGAGACACGACTCGATTTTTGTGATAGTCGACACTCTGACAAAGAGTGTTCATTTTATTCCTATGCATATGACGTATCATGCACCTGACATAGCTAGAGTTTTCATCAGCGAGATTTTGTTAAGAACCAAAGACTGAATACAAAAGCACCACAACATATATACAAGAACAATGTGAAAAATATCCTTTATTACTATTAAACCGTTGAGGTAGGGCAACACCATACAATGGATCCTATTATGGAAGGGATACTCTCCTGTTCACTTGCCTCTTCGAGGGAGCATCCTCCTATTGAGCTACCTCTCCAAATACAATACTCTCTTCATGTCCCATTACATTGATTGGACCCCTTTATATAGTGATACCGTCACCTAAGAACATTCTAGAGGAGGAATCTTCTAGAAGTAAAACCTTCTAAGAAGTCCTCTTACAATTATTATATCTAACTACCCATTTATTATATCTAACTACCATAGTGTGCCTTATTTAATAATATAGTTGACCTACTCCACATTACATTGAATGGCCTCCACTATTATCATTATGGGCCCTCTGGGCCCCCCCACTACCTCTCTAGATACCTTACATTCCATCCCCCTTATGAAAGCATTGTTCTCAATGCTTGATGTACAACCATATACCAGGGTCCCATTGATAAGTGTGGACCATAGTGTTGAAGTAGACTAGAGAAATAGGGTCCCATTGAGAAATGGTAGCCACCATGTTGAAGTATTCCAACCGCCATTGTAAACCAGGGTCTCATTTCCAATTGCTCATGTGAACCCCACATGGAAGATATCAGCATCCAATAACCAATTGAAATGATGCTCCCAATACTGGCACCTATCATGTGGATCCAAATAAGAAAATTCATCCACATAGTGGGAGTTGATCAAAGATGAATATGGAAGGAATAATACCATTGTAGAATATGTAGGCTGGATGTTGGTAACTAGCTCTTGATGTGGAACATTGATGTTCTCTACAGAAGGTGGAGTAGAGTCATCAAATATAATATGGAAGTGGTTGTCATCCTAGAAACGAAAACTATCCATATATCAATCATCACAATCGGCCTCAAAATCATACCGAGCATATATTTCGTGATTATATTCATCCCTGAGGTCCTCCATAAGAAACCTCTCCTGCATGTTATCCAAAGAATCTTGAATACTATGAAAGCTATCATTGAGGCCATCTACAAAGCCATCCAATCTATCAAACAATTGGGCTTTGAATGTTTCAGCAATTTGTAGAATTTATTTGAGGGTTTGAGAATAAATATCCATCTGATAACCCTATAAAAATTTATGAACTCTGCAGTCCCACCGCCATCACGAAAAAACACCAAAAATAGAACAATAAATTACTACAGAAAATCGCGGCGTTTTCTGAAAAAACCTTCAAAAACTGTTGAATTCAAAATGCTCATAACTTCACTTCCCAGACTCTGTTTGAGCTGATTTGTTTTTTGAAATTGGGTGAAATTGTGAGGGGAAATCAGATCTGTAATTTGTTTGGAAAAATTCGGCATCCAGATGCTACATAAAAAAAATCACGACGTCGTCCATGGAAAAAAACCTGAAAAATTGCAGATTTTAAAACTTCAATATCTTGACTTTCCAGACTCCGTTTCGAACGAATTTTTTTTAACTTGGGTGTTTTTCTGAGAGGAACTCAAATATACAACCTTTTTCTGCAAATTTTCATAGAAATATACCAAAAATTTCTGGAATGTCGCGGCCCTCTTTTTTCTTCCCTGAAAAAAAAATCTGCAAAAATAATTGCCCACAATGTCTGCCAAGTAAAGTTCTCTGATACCACTGTTGCTCTGATACCACTGTTAAGAACCAAATACTAAATACAAAAGCACTACAATATATATACAAGAACAATATGAAAAATCTCATTTATTACTATCAAACCCTTGAGGTAGGGAAACACCACACAATGGATCGTATTATGGAAGGGATCATCTCTTGTTCACTTGACTCTTCGAGGGGGCATCCATTATATCTAACTATCCATTTATTATATCTAACTATCATAGTGGGCCTTATTTAATAATATAGTGGACCTATCCCACCTTACATTGAATGGCCTCCACTATTATCACTATGGGCCCTCTGGGCCCCCCCACTACCTCTCTAGCTACCTTACAGATTGTGAGGCTACATGACATGCCTAAGAGGATCATATCCGATCAAGGATCGGTGTTTACTAGATGATTTTGGACTAGTTTCCAAGAAGCCTTGGGAACACTTTTCAGTATATTATATTCACCCAGCCATTTTCATTATATTATAACCACTCAACGATTGTCATCATATTATATTCAGCTAACTATTTTCATTATATTATAATCACTCAGCAATTTTCGTTATATCATATTTACCCAACAATTTTCATTATGTTATATCCACCCAATTATTTTCATTATATTATTTCACCCAGTTTCAGTTAGCGATTTTCATTGGATACAGAGACAACATTACAGATTGTATGACAATGTTTTTATATTTGTGGTTGTCATAATTATATGATGACGTGTTTATTAATTGTTTATATGTCAGAGTGTGTATATGACAACGTTTTTATCATTATTGACTATTTTCACGACGATTATTATACTCTGAGTTGGATAGCAATTTACACTCTATATACAGTTTGGACAACGATATAGGATATATATATTACACATTTTATGCCTGTGTTTCTTTTTATAAACACAGTGAACTGAATCATCAATTCATTGTTAAATTCTTTATATTGTTAAATCCGATGACAATGATATATTTAAAATACTGCATAAGTATTGTGAGGTTGAAGGACAACGATACATTGTATTGCCAAAAGATAACAATTATATAGGCAACGATTTTCTTGGACATAGATATTTTAATGATAACGATGTGTTGGACAGAGATTTGTTAGATAACGTGGTGTTAGACAGTGATATTTCAAAACAATGAAACAATATCTAATCTAAAAATCACAAATAACACAAATGATGGATTACTATCAAACAAGGATCAAACCGCTCTATGGATTGGGTGAAGTTTGAGAAACAGTCATCCAAGAGACAACGATCTCTCAAATCACATTAATATGAAGTTTGATATCATTTTAATCATTATTAAGTCGCATATCGAATGATTGTTGTTGATACTTGAAATGCCCTTTGAATTATGAGTGCCTCGTCTGGTCCACCAGTTCTATAAAAGATAGGCATAATGCTAGGACTAAGTGACAGGTGCACTAAAAAAGGAAAACCCTTCTACAACCAGTGTGGTTGGTTCTAGTTTCAATGTTTAAATGTTTAGTTATATGAATAATACTACCTTATCAAGGGTGAACCTCTTCACATAAACTTTTATTCATATCAATATTTAACACACACTTGATTACTTTCACTAGAATGTCTAAGTATGTACTTAACTAACTTATCCCTTAAAGTGATTTGAACTTTGAAGAAATTAAAAGTAGATATGATATACAAAGAAATTAACAATTTTTAATATTAATCATATAAAAGTTTTGAAATTTATTGATTCTTATTACCTTATAACCATCTTAACCCACTTATAGCCACTTGTCCACTTAACTTAACCACTTTCCATAATTAGTAAGTTATTGTTATAACCCTAAATTGCACCATTCATGCTTACCTGGCATCAGGCCAACTCATTGCCCTTCATTGCCTAAGCCATGCTGAACAGACTCTTCAAAAACCTCCTAAATTAAGAAACCCGCACCCTAACCTATCACTGGGCGCATTGGAACACTGGCAGGCCTTATACTGCACGTGTTGGAACGCTGGCTGGCCCACTACAACTAGCGTTTACCTAAAAAAGCAAAAAATCAGGAAAGTTTCCGACGGAACGAGAAGCTTTTGGTCAGTTAACTGGAACTCCTAGCCATGCATGGCTGAGAGTTCGCCTAAAACCCTAGCTCCTTCTAGTCTATAAAAGAAGGGGTAGGGGTACTATTCAAAGGAGGAAAATCATAGCAAAGAAACTCTGCCAAATTGCCGAATCCGTTTTGTCCCAACCCTTTAGCCTTTCCTCAAGCTTTAGGAGAATTCAAGCAAAGCAGTTGGAGGAAAAAGAACAGGAGGAGCCCAGGATCAGGATCGAGGAACGGTGGTCGGTCTCTATAATCATTGTAAGTTGATTCATATTGAGATTAATAAAAAGATGCTTTTCCCGTCCCAAATACATGAGTCTTATATGTTTTATTTGATTTATGTTTAATCTCTAACCCTCTAGTATATCAATAGCATGCATGCGTAGTTTTGTCTTGATTGCAGGATCACTTTTTGGAAAGAGCAGCAGCAGCAAGGGGATAAAGGCTCAACGATCTACATCAACCGTCGATAAAAAGGTTAGTTGATTCTTCCCATGTTTGCATGAGAAAAAGGGTTTTAGGTTTGGGGTAGAAGGTTAAAAGTTATTTCTTAAGGGTCATGATATGCATGCAAGTTTAAGCCCTAGCTTGTTAGTCCGTAGGGTAGAATAACCCCACAACAGAATTGGCGACTCCACTGGGGATATTTACTCTTAGGGTTTCCGGATTTGGTTAAAGGTCTTTTTGGGTAGTTCAAAGAAGTTC
>SNQJ01S0045817.1:73257-83917 GCA_010110895.2 Picea sitchensis
AGCTGGTTATTACTGGCCCACGCTTTTTAGGGACACCCATGCCTTGTGTCGTAAATGTATCATTTGCCAGAAAGCATCAGGGAGATTGCAAAAACTAGCCTTCCCCTTGCAACCCGTTTCAGTCAATTCTCCTTTCTAGCAATGGGGCCTTGATATCATTGGTCCTATTAACCCTCCATCCTCACAACAACACAAATATATTTTGACAGCCACTGATTACTTTACTCGATGGTCTGAAGCCACCGCTCTAAGAATTGTTAACACAAGTCAGGTGATCGCTTTTCTAAATTCGAATATCATCACCTGCTTTGGTATCCCTGATTGCCTAGTCTTTGATAATGCTTCATACTTTTCTTCTCTTGATATGAGTGAGTTCGCCTTAGAGAAGGGAATAAAGCTGAAGTATTCTTCTAGTTACTAGCCCTAGGGTAACGACTTAGCAGAATCAACAAACAAGAACTTGATCAAAATTATCAAGAGAACCGTGGCTGAAAATCACAAGAATTGGCACAATGCACTGCTTAATGCACTATGGGTTGATAGGGTAACACCCAAAGCCACTATAGGTAATTCCCCCTTTTTTCTCGTTTATGGCAGAGAAGCCATTCTGCCACCTCATATTCTTCTTCCTTCACTTCAATTGTCACAAAAAGTTCAAGAAGAATATTGTCCCCCTTTAGAAAGCCGTATTAATGCTTTGATGAAGTTAGAAGAAGTAAGAACCCAAGCTAAGCGTAAACTAGACCAACATCAACAACTGATTAAAAGCTGGTTCGATTCTAGTTCTGCTTCTGATAGGAATTTTGAGGTAGGCGATCTCGTCTTAAAGTGGGACAAACCACACGAAGGGAAGGGTGAACACACCAAGTTTCAAAATTTGTGGCTTGGGCCATTTTTGATTGCTGAAAAGTTGGGTCCTAGTTCCTTTCGTTTACAGAATCTTGAAGGGAAGCTTGACACCTATTCGATGAATGGCCAAGCCCTAAAAAGATACTTCGCTTGATTACTACCCTTGTATATTATGTAAATATTTTCTTTTGTTTTTATTTCTCCTTTGTTTCCGTTTTTCGTTTTGATTTGATTGGTCAGTTTTTTTTATATTTTTGAAACATATGTATATCTGTGCACTGATCCATTCAGACAAAGACCATAAGAAAATCTCTTCGCTGAAATAACTTCTGAAAGATTGTACGAACATCAGTGATATATTTCTTAAAATGATATTTATAATGGAAAATTTTGTTGTTTGAAAGAAGTTACTAATTTCAATCTTTGAGTGAAGTTTGTCATGATCATCTTTACCTTTTTACGTTGTCCCTTTTTCGTAAAGGAATGACTCAAAAGGATGTCTCCCTGTCATAGCAAGTTGTTTTAAAAATAAAACATTTATGGTGTTGAATAAATGATAGTATCAAAAAAAAATTCTGATGAGGTCTAAAAAATATGATGAAATATCAAGATTTTTTAGCGTCACCCCGCTCAGCTATCCATAAAAGAAAAACAAAATAAAAATATTAATAAGAGCTGTGGGAAGTGTTTGTAGACCCGTCGGGATACTTAACAGGTCTGCTGGCAGCGGGTAAATGCAAGCATGGCGCCAAGACAACTTCGTCGGGGTACTGAACATGCCCGTTGGCAGTGAAGCAATGTCGGGTACATGAAAATCTGCAAAACTATAAGAAACCTCTTTTAAAGTCCTTTGTTCTGATCTAGAACTTCATGACAGGATACAGACGTCCGAGTGGGTTAAATGGAAACCCTGTCAAGGCTATGGACACCTGCTGGTAGCAGTGGCCATGCCAACAGTATTGAAGATTTCATCATAAAAATCATGACTTTCTGATCTTAAGACCGTTATTAGTTTGCATCTTTAAAAACATCGCTGAAAAAAAATGGTGAATAATGATGTTTGCACAATTTTCTGGTTGTTGTTTCTGAGTTGAAATTTTCTTTTCGTCCTAATATGAATTTGTTTCTTTCAACAGAGATAACTGCTTCTCCCAGTGTGTCACCATTGTTGGCAGCCAATTCAATTTTTTCAATTGCCCTAAAAGTTGCCTACACCTATGTCTCTTGAACTTCAAATTTTCGTCGCATTTTGCAAAAAGACGATATTTTCATTTCATACGACATTTGCAAATTGGTTTCGATTTAGTTTTCACGACTGAAAGAGTGAAAACTCCTCCATCGTTATTTGGACTGTCATGATCTTCTCATTGATATTCTGAAGGGCACTTACCTTTGGTTTGCTATTAAGTGGCTGGAATAATTTTCAAACTATGTCCATTTACCTACTTTTACTTTGATTGCGCAACTTGATTTTTTATTTAATTGATGAGGCATTGAGCATGTTAATCTATGAATTATACTTGATTATATAGGGGTCCTGGTTAATCCTATTTTATGTGATGTGATCCTTACTTTCATAAGCTCTTGGCTTATCAATTTCATAAAGTCATTTAGTCACAATGTTTTATAAACTTTGATTATACATTATGCAACAAGCGCATGGTCAACATATGAGTTTCAATTTCATGTTGAATGGCAATGGTTTGAAGTTATGAAATTGCACATTGGTTAAACTTTTGGTTTTGATTTAATGGTTTGAATTATTACATTGGCACGTATTAACTTTGGGTTTGATTCTATATTGAATGTTCATGGTTTCAAACGATACAATGGTGCCTTGGTATCACTATCCACAGTTTAAATCCTTGTGTTAGCCAATTAATGTGGTTTGAGTGATGTCATAATTGATGGAACAGCGTTGTACTCGACCATTAATGTTTTGCATGGCGGTGAACTAACCCACCACCTTCGCACGCGCATATTGATTTGCATCCCCTTTGAGCACTTGCAGCTGTTAGCCCTATCGATTTTTTGCTCCTGTGTATTGTGTGTTTGATCTGAACCCTATCATGATGCCTGCACCATGGCTCCAGTCGTAAGGGATGAACCCAATGGTTTCCAAGCTTTGTTGATGTTCGACGGTGCTTACAGCGACTTTGAATAATTCATCTGGCTCCCGTTCATACGAAAGTTTGATGGCTTTAACCCTGGTGTGGCTCGGCAATTCGTGTTAACCTTCGATGGCTGCCGAGCCAAGGTTGGGGATGTGCAGTTAGAAATTGATGAGAAATTTCTCAGTTTAGCTACCGGTCTGCCTGCTACTGGACAGAAATGGTCAAAAAATTACAAAGTGGAAGATGTCCTATGGACATTGCTCTTCTAGTCATGAAGAGTGAGTTCTTGTGAGAAGGGTTTCCCTGCAAATATGTTGAAGCAACGCTGGCACGACCTGTTGATGATAACCAAGTAGTTCATCACCTACGAGGGCCGGTATGGTTTCATTTTCTTGTATCACCTTCGGCAACTTATGGTTTTCATGGGCTATGAACTTAATATGCCTTACTACTTGCATAGGAGTTTGTTTAAAATGACTAAAAGGTATAAACGAAACCAGGCCGATAACAACCTATTTCATTTTGGGTTAATTAAAATGCTTGTGTTTTGTAAATTGGTGTTACACCGAGACTGTTGGGAGGATTTTCTTAAACGCAACAATTTTGATGGCTCAAGCCCACCACAGGTTGACGAACCTGTGGTGAGCGAGAGCAAGTTGGTACCCCCTGTGCCTTACAGTGCTCTACTGCCTACACCCCTACCCGACTCACCTATTGACCTACCCAATTCTGTGAACAAACATGTTGAAGTTGCTAAACTCCTGGCTAAAACGCCTAGGGCCAAACCTACTACGAATTCTAAAGGCAAGAAAAATGCCCGGTTAATCTCTCGCATGGTAAGAAACCAACCAAAAATTCCTGTCAACCCTGACCCTATCATGGTGAGTGAAGATTCTGACTCGGAGATTGAACGTTACCTGGCAAGTGAGTATCCCTATTCTGAAGGTCTATGTGATAAACCCTTATACGATTTTGTGAACAATCTACCACTGTGCTTACAAAATGATCCTAATTATCTAGGCATCAAAATGCCTTGTGAAACCCCTGGTGACTCGTCTAAACCCCCTCCTGCTCCAACCGAAACAAATGCTCCACCATGTGATCAGTGTGGCTCATGGTTGGAAAGGTATTACCTCGATGTGCCAATGCTGCAGTCTAGAATTCATGCTCTGGAGGATCAAGTTGCAAGGCTCACCAGTCAGAAGGCAAATATGCCATCCACTGATAAGAAACAGTGAACAACAGGTTTGATTTTGTTTAAGAATGTGGAGTCTGCTACAGCGGTTGTGAACTCAAAGCTGGCATAGTCCGAATAGTCGCACTGGTATGATTATCACCTGTTTATATGATGAAATCATAGCTCTGTGTATAGCGTTGATTTGAAATTGGTTAATAAGCATGCATTATTGTATTTAAGTTTGTTTTGATTAATCAAATTTCAGATTGGTTTTGATTAGATTTAGTTCTGATCTGATTGATTGTGATTGGATTTGATTGTTTTAATTTAGTTTGAATTGGATACTTTGTTATTTATTGAAGTTGTTAATATATTTTTAAACACAGGCTGTTTCTCGTATTTCAATTCCAAACACAGTCAAAATCGCATTTCGAATTGGTAATATTCTAGATGATATGGTTGGCAATTATGGTCAACTATTGTGATTTTATGTCTTTTGACCAATTTGAATACCATTCTGTTAAGGTGTAACCAAGTTGCGAATAGATGTGAGTCATAACTGTTGTATCCAACTATTCGATTTGCATTGTTTTGTTTGACCGCGTTATCAGCTCAATTCATATACTGTTTAAATTTGATTTGAGAACGAAGCTGATTATGCCCAGGATTATGATTTGTTTCTATTTTTAACTCAGTTACGATCTTCTCTAATTGTTACTCGGTCTATGATTATTACTATTGTTAATGGTTACGATCACTATGTGATCTTGTCTGTAGACTGTGTAAACGCTCAATGAATGGAATCTTTGGTGAATTTTTACGAATGTTTATCTGGCAATCATCGTAACTGTCTTTCCATATTTGATTGAAATAACATGAACCTTATGCATATAGTTACAGCTGTAACAAATCAATTTTGATTGTATTCAATTATGATTGTATCAATTATGATTGTGTTGTGGTATATCATATCTTATATGATATGATTCACGCTATATTTCACTTCGATATGAAACAGTCCTGTTATGATTTGACCATATTTTATGGAAACAACAAAAAAGGGCAGAGCATTCTTACCCTGTTTCGTTTCAATCACTTTTCGATTTGGTTAAATCTGAATGAAAAACTCATTGGAATTATAGTAATTCGTTTTGAATATTTATTAAAAGAAAATTAAATTGGATTTGATTCTTTTGAAAAGATTTTATTTGATTGCTATCTGGTCCTGTATGTTATTTTAGACTAGCTACAGAATCAGATGATTCTGTAGCTAAGTCCGTTGGATCAATTTTTTATTGTTTTATTGATGAAATGTCTTTCTAATTGGTTATTTTTGGTCTATTGCAGATCAATTTGAATTGGGAGTGGCTTTGATGAGCAGTTAGGGGATATTTCAAAGATTTCACTTGCAATTTAATTTACTAGTTTAGTTTATTTTGGGATATTTCCAGAATATGTAAAACTGTTTGATATTATCCACAGGGAGGTTTTACCCTGTGGAGAGACTTATATAAACCTATGATTTTTGTAATAATGTTGATCCTCATTTGTGGGAGAACAAGGATATGGAGTTATAATACAGACTGAAGCAGAATTTGGTGTTTTGTCATAGCTTTAGCTTCTCAGTATATCAAGTTTTTGTTTCATGTTGTGTATATCAATTTGTATCTGGTTAATGACTACTTTAGATATCTTAATCATGTGCAAATGATATAATTTTAATCACTGTTATCCATATCTGGTTTCTTCTAAGTGTATAAAAGACTTAAAAATTGTTTAGTTCAGTTTATGAATGACAGGTTTATCTTCTTCATAAGTTGAATTATAAAATATAAGTTTCTTGCATAACAGGTTTCCCTTATTGCAGGGATTTATTAATCATAAAATTGTTATGATTTCTTTTATGTATTGTTTGTCTTGTTAACAAATTAAAGAGAAGCACAGTTGATCGTTTACGAGAAGCTTTTGGACTAACCGATGCAAGTTTACTTCCGTCAAACAGCTTCAAAGTTATCATACACAGGATAAACTAGGAGCGCGTCCAGGTCAGTTAATCTTTCCTTTGCCGATTTCATTAAGTAGTTTAGATATAAGTCTAGATAGATGTATATTACATCGTTTAATTTCAGTAGTTTTATTTCTTTTTCATAAAATATTAAAATTAAAAAAAAAAGCATCTAGCTATCTTAGGACAAAAAACACATGATTTTTGCAGGTTTTAATTAAATCTATAGGCTGTTTATAGTGTACATTTGTGAATAAGTAATATAACTAGTAATTAGACAACTGATTAATAGAAGTTAATGTAATAGAAATTAGTAAGATAGTTAGTGTATTTTGTATTTAGTTTAGTTTATATAGTAGTTTGTTTTAATTAGATTAGTATTTTTAGTTAGATTAGTTTGCTTTATTCTTGTTTTAGTTTTAGTTTAGTTTTAGTTAGTTTAGTTTGTTTTATTAGTTTTAGATAGATTAGTTAGTTTAGGTTAGTTTCCTCTTTGGTTTTCTTAGGAGACCTCAGAGCGGCCAACGGAGTCGTTAAACCCGTCAGGGTGGTTCATTCCAAATGGCTTGGGTTATTTAGACAACCCCATACCAGTTCCACTCTCTCAATTGACGGACGTACAATTTCGCACGTCAACACCATGAACTTTGTCAAATAAGGAAGCTATAAAAGTAAAAAACAAGAAACATATCAAAAGGCAAACTTCTCATGTTACAATAGACTCAAGTATGGAAACGCCTTCAATGGTTATTTCTTTTCTTGTAATAACTTTGGTCACAAAGCGTTGTAATGCAAGAGTCTTGAAAAGAAAAATTCTGGAAGGTCCAATAACTTAATGAAATGTTGGAGATTCAATTATTCTTACCACAAAACAAAGTTTTTTCAAACAATAAGATGCTACAATTGTGATAGGTTCGGCCACAAATCCCAAAACTACAGAAAATCAAGAAGTCAATCCATGAGAAATATTTCATACAAGTCAGGAAGAAAATATAATAAAGGTTGGAAGAAAATAAGAGATGACAAATCTCAAAGGACAAATTTAGAAAATAAAGATCCAATAAACAAAATATCTCATAAAAAGATATGGAGAAGAAAATATGAAATAGAAAGCAAGAAAGATGATCTGGCACCTGAAAATGAAGAAATTAATAGCAAGAAAATGATGGGCGAAGTTCCTAATAAGGAATGTGAAATTCAGAGATTTGAGTATGAAATGGATCAAGATCAAGAATGGAGAGTTCCTAAAGGAGAATATGACACAATAGCAGATCCTAACGATATCATGCATATCAATAGTCCATTAACCAATGAAAGAAAAATGCAAAAAGAAGAAGATTAAGAAACTTTTGGTGCACAAAACAGTGGTGATGATGATGAAATCTCAAAAGAAAATCAGTCTGTAGAAGTGTGTAATGAATAAAACAAATAATATCTAAAGAATAAAGAAAAAAAGGAGTTCAAAATATATAAATACATAGCATGAACATAGCAAAGTTATTAATGGTATCAAAGAACAGTAAAGATCTCTTGGAATCAAAGAACTAAAAGTGATAACATACTTTAACAATTGATTATAAATGGAAAATGAGAAATTGATAATGTTCATTTGGTATCATTGTATATGATCAATAGGTATCAATTGGTGTCAACTGGTAATCTTACAAAAATCATAATGTTAAGAAGAAGAAGAAATAGATCATGAAGATCAGTAAGATTCACACCCTTTTCCTTTATGACAAAGGAGAAGACAGTAAAACACTATGAAATAGTAAAAATTTAGGGGGATTATTTAATTTTTTCATCAAATGAGGAAGTCATTGGATTAGGTTTAAAATACTTAATCACTACAAAAATTGGAATCAATAAAAATATCGATTTTGAACACAAAATCCCAAGAAATTGAGGTAACAGCTGACACATGCACAGGAGTAGAAAAGAAATAAAAATTTTAAATATTTGTCATCGATGTCAAAGGGGGAGAAAAAAAGTAAAACAAATTTGGTATAAGTAAAATTTCAATCCTCCAACTTGAAAATGAGATCATTGACAGGGGAGAAAAAGTATTTTTTTTACATATATGTTTCCCACCATGCCAAAGGGGGGGATTGTTGGCATTATTGATTGTGTTGTCATTGATGGAAACATGAGTCAAACATGTACAGTAAATAGAGAAAAAGGAAGATCATATTGGGGTAGAAGCAATTTGTGATCATTGTTGATCAAGATAGGATCAACATTGATCATATGTTCCTAAAGCGTAGGGGAGGTAGCATGAAAAGAATCCATGTACAGAAGGAGTAACAAAGAACAAGGAATTAAGAGATCAGGAGGGTTAGCAATTGAAGATCAACCCATAAAATAATGCACAAATAGTTATTAAAATCCCCATAGAAATAACGATGGAAATATCATAAACAAGAGCACTAAAATCCTTCAAGAATCATAAGGAAACTTTGTTACAATTGGAAAATATGTCAATCGTCAATCAAAATCCCATAGAGATCCTAACAATTGTCAAATCAAGCCTGGGAAGGATTAAATATCAACCGTCAGATCTAGAACAGTAGAATTATGAAGAGTTGGATCAAGCTAGAATCATAGTCGAGAGGGATAAGAGCCATCATATTTCGTGGAGGAGATTCAAGTGAGATCTCAACCATTGGATCAAGCAATTCAACTCTAGTGCTAACCACTCCGACAAAACAAAGTTTGAATCATGTAAGAATACCCAAAGGTAGAAGCCCCAAAGTCACGAACTCTCATCAACCGTCATATCAAAGGAAGAGTTGGGAAATCGCGTCGGTCGTTGAACAACATAAAGTGGAAGGACAGAGAGGTCACGTTTTTATATGGACCGTTGGATAGTTTAGCTATGTGTAAATCATCTAAACCACGTGTGTAGTGGTAAAGTGTTAACAAGACACATGGTTGGGTTTTCACCTACCATTTATCTCAATGCAAAATTAAATAGCAACCATCAAATCAGTTAGAGCCATTTATTGAAAGTGACTAAACAAGAATCGTCAGATCTCGTGGAGAAATTTGGGTGAGTTCTCAGCCATTAGATCAAGCAGGAGATAGAAATCTTCAAGACTTCGAATATTTTCCACTTTGGTGATTATGATAACTAAGTTAAAAAGTATTAAAATCACGAAGTAACACCAGTCGTTGGATCAGGTGGTCAACTCCAACATTGACCTACGTTGGTGATTAGAAGTTTAGAAAAACCAAGAATACCCAAAGGCCAAAGTCCCAAAGTCATGAAATCCAAACAAATGTTGTATGATGGAAGGAATATTCAACCCAACATTGACCACTACGGGATTACGAGGAGTAACAAACAACTAAAACTCTTTAATCCATGAAGTACCAAATCCACAAAGTGCAAAGTCATGATCCAGGAGGGATACATGTGGCAGAAGACAAAAAGGACACATATCCCAATCAACTGGTGACAAGTGTCAAGGTCTCAGGTATATGAAAGTCACGAATCAAGGTGACACGTGGCAACCACTCAGCTAGTTCCACATCAATAGTGACTTCAACACACCACATCACTCTGATATTACTAACTTCAGGGACATCCAAACTTATTTTATCAGCTAATCACCAAAGGTCGAAATCACGAAGTAACACTAACCTATTATGACCCAAGGGGGGAAGATATATGGATCCCTTGGGTCATAACACTTAGAATGTTAGAGAAGTGATGAATCAGTTCCCATGTCCACTCCTCACCTAAGGAAGAGTGAGATCTATGCTCTAGTAGTGAAAAAATGAGAAAAATGACTATAGGAAGTTGGCATAGATGGAGAGGAAATGAAATACCAAAATAACTTATAAGGACTTAAGAATTAATGTATATTACCAGCCCCTATGGAATGGATAAGGTGTAACGTAGAGGAAAATATTGTGGGATACTAAAAGCATGTTTTGAGTGAACACCCTACAAGCCTATATCCCTATATTCTCCTACAACCCTATACCTTCCCATACCTACCTACACTACCATTGATCCATAATTTTTGTCGGTTTAGTATTGTCATTCAAACACTCTTAGGATTTATTTTACATTTTTCTTAGTTTAGTTTTCTTTACTTTTTTTCTCTTACATAAAAAAACCTTCAAGCACTTAATCATTTTTTCAAATGATGCGGATGCGGCGCTGCATAACAATGCTTAAATATTTTTTGACTTACTCAGGTTCGTAACCCCGCACTCACAAGACTATTAATTTGTTTCATTTTTTGTTCTCTTTTGGTACTTAGTATGAATTCAATCAATGTGGATGCGGAGCCATGTGTCATCCCTAAATCCTTTCCTAAATTTCCCCCTTCGCAAAATCTGAAGGTCCGCATCTGCAACCCTGAAATTCCGCATTTCTCCCAACACTTAACCGTATTCGCAAAATCTCAATGCGGTCATTGTCACCCTTTCGCGAAGATTGTTTCACAACTGTTTAAGTCCGCAACCTCGCAACTCCACATTTATGTAACATTTCCCATACATCAT